>CM076578.1:1277116207-1277347985 GCA_034641835.2 Pinus albicaulis
AAACCAAGATCAATGAGCTCAACCTGTAAATCTCATAGTTAGTCAAGTATGTAAATACATTGCTATATAATAAAATTATTACTAATATTATTATCTATCAACTACTAATTATCTATTGACACTACCAATCATTCTGACCACCCGCCATCCTAATAATTTGTTGCACTAATTTTCAATAACATAACCAGAAAATCACAAAATCTGTTGACTAATGTCGGCAATTACATGGCTAGATTTAAGCATTATTTTCCACAAGTACTTTATTGGTTGATATGCTTTTAAGTGATTGTTTGGATTTTCCCTATATTATTATTATAATTTAACTAATGGTTATAATTTTGATTTTCTTCTATTTATTTTATTATTATTATCAAGGTATTTTATTTTTCTTATTTATCATAACTATGAAATGTGTAGTTAAATTTAATATTTGGTGAAATATTTTAAGATATTATAGTGAAGTATGTGGTAAAGTTTAAAAAAAAAAAACATCTGGTTACCAACTACTTTGAGATACATTGAAACAAAAAACCCTAATTTTTAACTTTAATATGTTGAGTGAGATTTATTAGTGTTGCCAAGTAGAGTATGTATGTTGAGATGGCTAACATATAGATATAACTTCATTTCCAAAAAAATTATATGGAAAATCATTCTACTTGTTGAAAAAAGATTTAGCTTTCAGTAGACATAATCATAATGATAATGTTAGTGTGATATTTTTTCAAACTACTCTGAATACATTAATACATTTTGTAGATTTGTTTGCTATAGTAATAAGAATGAAATAAACTATATTGTAAGGTATACAATAAAGTGAAACAATTGTAAAGAAACATGAATATAATGAAATTGTATCCTAATAAGTTTTCATCATGGTGGGAGAAACATCCTCGTAATCTAATCAAGTCAAATAAATGGAATCAAACCACAAAGGATTCGACAATGTTGCTTATAAATATGAAATACATGTACCATCTATGAGGGTTAGTGATGCAAGATATAAAAATGATAAATATGAAATAGATGTAATAGCTATGAGGGTTAGTGATGCAAGATATAAAAATGATGTCGATGGGAAATTGTAGGTTGTGGTGCACACTAGTGATGCAAAAGGAAACCCCAATTGGCATTGCAGGGCCACAATTTTTCCATTCCATGTCGAATAAGATAAGTTGGTGATATTAAACTGAAATTGAACCATCATCAATTAATTATTCCATGTGATATGATCATGTTGTTTTCCATACATATTTGAATTATTAATCTGACATCCACATGAAGGTATTTTTTTAGGGTGTTATAATCTAGGCACAACTAATTTTTCATACAGTATAAACTGAGTTATGTAGGTTATATTAAATTAAATTAAAGCATGCGATTTCTTTTAGTAATGTTATTTTTCATGTATATTTTAATTATTAATATGATATTATATAACAATATGTTAGGTTGAGTGTAGCATTACAACATATTATATAATTTAAATGCAATAAAAAGTTAATTAGAAGAAGAAAATTAGTGTAGTAGGAAAATGAAAATATGTATCCATCCATGATAAGTATTACTTATTTCAAAAATAGATTTCAATTTATTAAAAGTAATAAAAAACCATAAATCTAATTAAATTAAAACTTTTTATTATTAATTATAAAATTATTAGGTGATCAAATTATCACTCAAAAAAGAAAGTGCCAAAAAATTTGTCAATAATTATGCTATGGAGGCCAGGCATATCCCACGGGAGTTGAAATCAAAACCTCCCATCTAAAAATAGGCCAACTTACCATTAGACAGTGCTATGATCCTTGTTAACTATTGTTACAAATTTCTATTTAAATTGTATTTCAGCGCTAGTTGGGAGGAGGGGCCGAGTTTCTAGCTCGACCCTCGGTCACATCTTGTTATATATAACCTCGCACGACCATGCTTTTCGGTTTCAAAGCTTTAGTGGAAAAATTAACTATCTCATAAAATGCACCTGTTTCGGGATAAATTTTCGCTCCGTTAATGATTTTTGGGGTGGATTTGTAGGACAATTAGGCAGAAGGTAAATTTGTGGGACAATTAACTATAAAATTCCTCACAGAGCTTGTTGATCATAAATTTTTGGAGTTTTTGGGAAAATTGAGCTAAAAAATAGGCTCCATAGGGGTTTATGTATGTTAGGAATCCAATGGTGACCTATGTTTTCTCAATTGAGGACATCTACAGATTCTTTTTGCAGGTTGATGGCCAAGGGTTTATGGATGAGTGAGGTTTTTCAACATAATGTTTTGAGCTTAAATGAAAATTGATCCCAAAAAGAGGTTGCCTATAGGTTTTTGGATGTTACGACTCCAATGATGACTTCCATTTTCTATTTTGAGAACATCTAGATGACATTTTTATAGTTTGGAGGCTAAGGGGTGTATGGATCAAGCAGGTTTTGGTAGCAATTCCTAAGGGTGTTGAGCATGAAGAAGACCTTGTAGAGGTTTTCGTCACCTTTAGAATTCATTTGTAGTAGTTATAACCAACCCAATTCAGGCCAGGTTTAACTTATTTCATCATAAAATTTTCATTATGTGCTTCAATGTGGAATTGAAGGATGCACATGATGTTTTTAACTCATTGCAGATGAATTATGTGATATTTGTAGGAGATACTTTTAGTTGTTGTTATTGTGAGAGTTCTTCATATGAGAAAATCACCATGTAGGTGTAATACCCACATGTTTATTTCCATCAAAATTTTATGTACTTCATTGATACTAAATATATTTGAGTGGTATATCCATATTGACAGGCCTAGAGATGTAGTTGAGGAGGGGTGAAATCCATCAAAAAACATTTCGTATTGCTATTATTTATGCCTACATGGATTATATGTGTTATGCTTATTATGTTTAGTTGCATATGAAGACTAATTTACGTTAAATAGAAACTAAAAAACATGCTTTTGAAGACCCATTTTCATGCTTGCAAAGCGTCGACACACAAACAATAGAAACCTCCAAGATGAAGTTGGTGTGTGGTCATAAAATAGTGGATTTAGACCATATGTATAAGATGTTACATGTGAACTTTGAAAACATCTTCAAGAAGCACACCATATGACAATGGATACAAGTGGATGGCTATAGTCATCTACAAGTTGGCCATCATCATCATCATTAGAGGCTGAGAAGATGAATGGAAAACTTAAGGTGGTAATTCGCATTTCCAGTACCACTCCTTCTATATATGTGAATAACAACACATTTCCAGCATTCAAGCAACATAGCAAAGGCATAGACATGAATTTTCTCTTCAATATGGGCTATGAAGGTGGAGGCCTTCACATAAATGGCGAAGGTATTACCAATCGAATTTTGGTGGAGGAAAGACCAAAATATATAGGATTTGGATATGGTCGCAAAGAGTATGGAGAGTGATATAAATTAATTAAGTCACATCAAAAATTTGAGAAAGAGATCTCACCACCTTGTGACAATGGTTGTAGTTGCAAATTTAAAGACATGTATAACTCACAAGAATGTTTTTCAAGGCATGGTGATTTTGAATACTTATGGAAGTAGTACCCTTGTACATTTTGTGATTCTTTTGACCATTGTGTGGTTGTATGTGAGAAATGTATGATATTGGTTAAACGAATGAACCAAATTTTTGGAATTAAGCATAATGAATTTCTTTCGCGTGAGAGAACTTCTATGTCTGCAAACTAGAAGAAGTATTTATGTTCTCATTGCAAAGTGCATGGACATGAAACTGAACGATTTTGAAAGGTGCATCCAAAGCTTAGTGAAAATAAAGGTAAGGAGATTATGTAATGTGAGGCAAGGGAAAGAAAATGTGGCCAAGAGGACTCACAGTAATCCTGAGAAGCCTTCAAGGAAAGATGGTGTAAGAAGAGAACCCATAAGCCTAGGAGAGGCATGATTGAGTAGACTTATTATAAAGTTGTTTTGTAAATTGTGTAAATACTTGGTGTCATTACCTATTTAGGTAATTTTGTAAAGTGAAAATTTATTGTCACTATGTTAAAAAATTAGATGGTTTTCATTGATGTATGTATTGGCTTGTTATAGTCCGCATGTTCGAGGAATTTTGTAAATTTATAGGATTGTCGTTCAATTTGTCTACAAGTTTGTCATATGTTCACCTATACAATTATTTGATTTGAAACTTGTTTGAATAGAGTCTTGTTGTTAGTATGACTATATTTTCAATAAAAGGAAAAGAATATCATGAAACATTTTATGACAGTGTATTACTCATGTAAAAATTTAGCTTGAAGATGTTAAAACAAGTTTATGTTGTTTATGATTTCCAAGATGGATTCAAGTTTTTCTTCAACAATTTAACTTAAGGGATGAAGTTTTTTAGAGCCATGAAAATATGTGTTGGCAATATGATGCAGAGTGTTGTCCTTGATGGCAACCTACTTGATAAAGTTGATGGCAACCTACTTGATGAAGTTTTCCTCGATGGAAATTGACTTGTCCTATTTTTTAATGATGTAAATCTGATGTATCTACAGAGCAGTGCAGATGTAATGGAGAAAGGAATTCTTGTAAGGGCCAGAGCAATGATTAAAATGGTATGTCACAAAGCATACGCAGGTTTGTAAAGGCAAAGTAGCGTATGTAGGCACAAAAGTACGTGCCAAGTAGCGTATGCCTATTTGCGCTCTAAATTCATAAAACCAAGGAAGTTTACCATGGTATTGGCCCATTTTATTGAGCGATGGAATATCTATTTGATCTCGTCCAGGAATACCATTAGTAGTTGAGTGGTTTTGACTCATGGTATTGACAAAGGCTAAACCTATATAAGGAGAAGAGAATAATAGTGCAAGGTGTGCATAAGTCTGGGTTTTAATGAATACTTCACTCTAAAGTATATCTGCATGGAATGGGTAATAGTTTGCTGATTGATCTGAATTAATAATGCACTTATGAAGAAAATGATGAAGAGGGATCTCTAGATCTGAAATGTATATATATTTTCTAGATATATTTATGGAATGTTTAGATCTGAGATGAGGCGAATATTTTATGAAGTGAAGGGTAAGATCTGAGCTATATATATATATGTTCTGAAGAATTGCGTTGCCCTACAATGTTTGAAGATCTATACGCAGGTTCGTGGTAGAGAAAGCAGGTATATACGCGGGTTGGCTTCAGCAAAAGTGCATATGGTATGTGAAATCAGTCCTGAAATATGTGTATATGTATACGCAGGTTTGTTTCTGTTAAAGCACGTGCATACGCAGGTTCAGTAAAGTAAAAGTGCGTATGGAACTAGGTTTTGTTGAAGTATGTGGAATGAAATGTCTGATCTGTTCTATTGTTTTACTACTATCTGTCAATGATGTATTCATACAGATCTGGGTTGTTTGAATGTTGATTATGCTACTGATTATGTTGATTAAAGATCAAGTTGTTGGTTGATTGGTTGATGGTACAATGAATGAATTGATGAGTTTATGAGTTTCAGTTTGATGTATGATGAGCTTAAATGTGTGGAGTGGGTCCAGTCTAAAAATATGATGAAAAGTGGCCTACAAGATTTGTTGTGTGGAATCTGTTGGATCCAGTATGAAAATTGATGAAACGTGGTCCGCAATGGTGCTGAGGGTCGAAGCCTCCAGTGAGGGGGTTGTAGCTCCCTTCCAGTGGTAGCTGGTAAATGAGAGCAGGGGGTAGTAGCTCCCTTCCAGGAGAGGCTGGTAAATGAGTGATCTGAAAATGGAATGTACTTGTTTAATGGTGCAAGGTATCCATTTTCATTTAAGAAAATGAGTGCAAATACTCATAATGCTAAATTGAGCTATAACTCCAAGTGACCTCTTGATAATGTGAGAATAAACTATTTCCCATACAGAGATGGACTGTAGGGGCATTCACTGGACATGTCACCTCTAAAGAGAGGATGAGTTCCAGAGGCTACCTGGCCCTCTACAGACTCTGTCTAAAGAAATAATATATAAGCACAAATAACAAGAACAATGAAAGTCTTTTGTTTTTGAATTCAAAGTGTTCATTGATCTGTTTTAAATGTGAATAAGCAAGAGCATATGTTCTGCAATTGGTGTGTAGAGGTTTGAAGTTAAAACAACAAGTTTTGCTTACTGTATAAACTTGTTTTTGGAAAGCATGCTTATGAAATTTTCCTGTTTAAACTATCAGAATCTGGAAATAAATAGCAAAAACACACAGATGAACAGCAGATATTTGTTTAAGCGGTTCACCCCTCTCTTGGGCTACCTCCGCTGGTCCAAAAGCCTCTAATTAGGCTCAGTCCTCTTTTGATTAAAGGCTTCAAATGAGATTACATCTGTATAAACTCCTCTAATGAGAAAATAGACTGCTAAAACAGACTCAGAAGATCCAAATCAGTATAAATAGACTACAAATTCACCTCCATTGGAGGAAGGTAGCCCAATGCAGCAATCTTTCCTTAGCTCTGATGGAGTCACTGTCAAAAGCGCTGTAAAATTTGCAGATAGAATGCCCTGATGGCTCTGCAGACACCTCCAACAGCTCCAGAATGCTCTCTACACCCAAAATCCAAAAAAAAATTCGTCTTCAAAGGCCTCTCCTAGCAGAAGTTATGCCCACTTTACTGAACTGCCAGTTTGGGCTAAAAAATCTCCACTAAATGTGGAGAACTAGAGATAAGGCAGCCACATGGGGAGATGGCACCAAAAAGGGCGGAGGCCGCCAAACGTCCCGCCAACCGTGGCCATAAATATTACGGTTATGTCATAATACGTGTTCACATGGCGGATGTTAAAACGATTTGAAATAAATGTTAAACGGTTTATATTAAAACGCCATATCACATGGCCACCGTTTAATATATATAAAAACCCACCATAATACATAACCCAAAGTTTTTGAAATCCCGCTGTTTATAGCGCGCCGAGTTTTGGGATAAGGTTCCGCGCCACGGTGCTATGTAGAGGGGGCTGGCCCCCTTTCGGGCCTCGCCCAACATACCATACACCATAAATAGATGCCCGTCCGCCACATAAACAACAAACAAGCCCGTGGCTCGTTGGTTAAAGTGCTGTGTTAATACTCATGTGGTCACCGGTTCGAATCCTATCCGACCCGAAATAAAATTTTGAAATGCGCCATTCCAACTCCACGTCGGGGCCCACGTGGCGGCCTCCGGGCTAGCCACGTGGCGCCTCCTGATTGGCTGCCAAGAAATATTCCCCAGAATATTTTGCAGAATATTCCCAGAATATTCTGTGGAATATTCTTTTTTTAATAAATTTTTTCCACAAAGGCAAATTTGGCATTTTTTTAATGGAAATGGAGAAATCTTCAAACTTGAATAACTTCTTCATACGGAGACCATTTTTCGAACCGTTCACGGCGCCGGAATCAGGAAGACGAGCTCTATCCGTTCGTTCAGGTTCAAACCAGTTCTGAGCACCTTCATTTTTGACCATTTTACGACACTTGGTCCTGAGCTCCTGATCACACCTCCCAAATGAGAAGGCTTTTGGTCCCCAAAAGCTTACTGAATCTCTGATCTGAACTGTACAGCAATTGAGGAACAGAAATATCCTCTTCCAGTCAGCCAAAAGAGCATATTAATGCCAAAAATGTCCGGCCTTGCTAAATGTCGTCATGGCGACTTTTTGCTGCATACGCCAAGTACTTGTCGAATCCCGACCAAGTTATTTCGCCAGACAAATCTGAAATTGTAGGAACCAGCAATGAAACTTGCTGATATATGAGCTGAAATATTCTCCTGAATATGTGGACTTGCCAACTGTCACGATGCCCATCCAAGACACCTTCATTCCAGGAGAAGAGCTGCCTCCCAAATGAAAAGGCTTTTACAAAGATGAAACACTTCATCATTTCTCCTGTTTACAATCTTGGAGATCAAATTAACTTTTTCCAAGTCAATATTACATTACATGCATGGTTAAAAACAAAGTAATCAACCCTTCAAGTTAATCACACATACATGTTTAAAATACAAGGAAATCATCATGATCCCTCTGCTCATGCATCTCATTCTCATGCATGCAGTTTATCCCTCAACTTTCCCTTAAGTACAATCATAAGTACAACATCCTCAACCACATGTACATGTACTTTCAAAGCTGAAATGAATATAACTTTTGCTACGATAGAGTGAGTCTCATACTCAAATTTTCCATCCTGCAACTTGCATTCCTTTAACAAAGAAAATGCATTCAATCAAAAGACATGCAACTTTAATTGGATAAGAATTCTAACCATTTCTTACCAATCCATTTCAAAGGTGATTCCTTTAATTGCACATCGATATCAGCATGTGTATCATCCTGACACATATCAATGATGGAAACTTCCTTCCCATTCTTGCCATACTCTTTCTCCCACTTCTTCAACTTTTGTGGAAGCATTGTTGGATTCAGAGTCCAACACCTTTCAACAGTATGTCCTTGCTTATGGCAATAAGTGCAACACATGTTCATCTTCTCGACCGCATGATTTGCATTGTTCATTGGAACTTTGGCCTTCTTGCCTCTTTCCTCAAAGTTTTATGTTGCCAGATTTCTTTCCAACATCAGAATACTATGGTTGGGCATCAAACCACAAAAAGAACATGCAATTCTTTTCCAATGCTTGTGTGGAAATTTTCCATGCTTTACATGATCAAAGGAAATATGATTGAACTGGATTTATACCTTTCTCTTCTTCACCTTCATTACCTTCAAGGAGAGGTGAACTAAAGAAGAAGAAGTCTCCTTTGGAACAATACTGCTAACCCATCAATGGCTCAGAGATTTCACTACCCTTGTTCAAGGTGAGGCCGATGCACACCTTCTTCCTTCATGGTCGCTGAACTTTCTCCATAAGATTGTCCATAACCAAGACCCAAATTTAGGCCTTACCTCACAGTGTTCATTATTGCCCAACTATACCCCGTGCATGTTTTCCGTCCTTTTCCCTTTATATCCCATTTTAGACATCAATTTGGACCCTATGCCTTTGGTGTGTTTCTCAAAAGAACCAAGTTCATAAAACATTCTTATAAGAATTTGAAGACAAACTAGAATTGTTTACCTCTTCTTCAACTCCTATGCTCGGCTAAAGCTTCTTGGAAACAAGGAGTTGTGTCTCCAAACCTACATCTTTTCCACTTCATGTTTGCAATACGGTTGGCCTTCCATTTCTCGCAATTGGTCGTAAAGCAACGGCTTTCTTCTATGAATTCAATCAAGGCTTGAAGTCTAGAGCTCTTTCTTTCATCCTCATACATTTCTTTTCACCAAGAGCTCATCATGATGAAAAATTTTTGCTTCAAACCTTTCATCAAAAACTGTAAGGAGGATAATTTTGAGAACTCATCATGAAAGTTGTCATTGGTAAAAATGAACAAAAGAGCTAGCCAACTCAAACAACAAGTAGTTTGCGTAATAATAAAGCAAATAATCTTCAACACTTCTTAAGACACACCTTCTGCTACAATCAAGCTTAGTGATGTCAATCACAAACCAACTTGGGCAAACTCGCTTTCCATACTATCCATCTCGAAATGAAATACATTGTTTATTGTGCAAGGTATCTGTATTTCTATTTAAGAAAATGAGTGCAAATACTCAATGTTAAATTGTTTATAACCTGCGACCTTGGATAATGTGAGACAACTATTTCCCCATACAAGAGATGGACCGTAGGGGTACCATCGGAGTGTCACCCCAGAGAGGATGAGTTCCGCAGGCTACCGGCTCCCTCAGCGTACTCGTCTAAGGAAATAATATATATATGTATTAAATGTGAAAATGAAAGTCTTTGTTTTGAATTCAAAGTGTTCATTGATCTGTTTAAATGTATGCTAAGATATTATGTTCTAATTGTGTAGAGGTTTAGTTAAAACAAATGTTTTTCATCAGAGAAATTTGCTTTGGAAAGTATGTTATGAAATTTTCCGTTTAAACTATCGTAATTCAGAAATAACAACAAAACACACAGACATCAAAATAGATATTTGTTTAAGCGTTCAATTTCTCGTCATCAATGTCCAAAAGCCTCTAATTAGGCTCACCCTTGATTAAAGGCTTCAAATGAGATTACATCCGTATAAACCTCTACGAGAGAAAATATACCCAAAAAAGCCTGCATCGCGAAGATCCAAATTAGTATAAATAGACTACAAATTCACCTACTGGAGGAAGGTAGCCCAATGCAAGAATATTTCTTAGCTCAATATGGACAATGCTAAAAGCGTCAGAAATTCGGGCAGAGCAGAATGCCCTCGATAGCCCCAACAGCCTGCATCGTTCTCTACTCCAAAATCCAAAAAAAATTGCCCTCAAAGGCTCTCTTAGTGTAAGTTATGCCCATTTTACTGGAATCGCGTTTGTTAAAAATTCCACTAAATGTGGAGAATCGGGAGATAAGGCGCCCACATGGGGAGATGGTACCAAAAGCAAGCGAGCTACCAAACGCTCCCGTCAAATCGTACATAAATATTACTATATGCCATAATACGGTTCGTTACGTGCCGGACAGCGCGTTATTAATAAACAGCAATGGCGATATTAAAACACCATATCATGCGGGCCACCGTTTAATATATATAACAACTCACTCGTTATACGTATAACCCAAAGTGAAATCCCCGCCGTTTATAACGCGCTTAGTTTTCGTATTGGGCCCCGCGGGCCACGAGCATGTGGTGAGGGGGCCGGCCCCCCCGGCCCGCCACGATACCATACAATTACAACATGCCCGTCCGCGCGATAAATAAACAAGCCCGTGGCCCGTTGGTTATGATGTGTTAATACTCATGTGGTCACCCTCGGTTCAATCCTATCCCACCCGAAATAAAATTTTTAAAATGCGCCATTCCAACTCCACGTTCGGGCTCACGTGGCGTATCTGGCCCACGGGCGCCTCCCCGATTGGTTGGGTTATGTAAATATTCGTAACATTTCACGAATACCCTATGAAATATTCCCAATATTCTGTATTATTTTTTTTAATAAAATTTTTCCAAAGGCAAATTCTGCATTTTTTTAATGTAAATAGAATTCAAACTTGAATAACTCTAATACGGAGTAATCATTTTTCGAACCGTTCGTGGTGCCGGTGATCAGAAGACGTGAGCTCATCCGCCGTTCGTGTTTAAACTAGCTCCGAGAACCTTCATTTTTTACCATTTACGACACTTGGTCCCGAGCTCCCTGACGAATGAGAGAAGGGTTATGTCACAGGGTGCCTATGTGGGTTAGTATGAGTCTCATGATGATATGGTTGTAAGATGTTTTCTTTATAATAAATATTGAAGACAGACGACTAAGAAGTATTATGTTTTCTCCCTGACCATTTACCTTAAATCCTAGTGTTCATGTGTGTCGCTTTATGTAATGGTTTATTTTGTTATTACTCACATGCTTACCTAACTAAAATATCCGATAAATAAATGATGCAAGATCTGGCAAAGAATTGAATGGATAATAAGATCTCCGGTCACGCGATGTGTTTATTAAGGATATCCGTGTATACGCACTTAAACTAAAGAATAAGATGGGTTTGGATAAAGAAAATAAAAAAAGAATTCACCGCACTAAATACCGATTCACCCCGCCTCTCTCTCTCCCTCTCCTTCAATATTTTTCCCAACAATTGGTATTAGAGCGGTGTTCTTCTTAAGCTTGATCGCTGAAGGAGATCCGTCAATGGGAAGTCATGAAGGAGTATTTTCTTCTAAACCACCTCTATTAAATGGAATTAATCTTTATTCTAATATACGAACAAAAGAATATTTGGTGAGTCTTGGTAGAAGTATAAGTAATCAAAGAAGGTTATCAAGATTCTGCAATTATCCCACCATACAGAAAGAAATAAATATGAAATCAATGCCAGCACTCAATGTTTTATTAGAAGCATGTCCGAATTAGAATTTTAAAGCTATGCAAATGAATTCGTTGAAAGAAATATAATAAAATCATTCAAAGCTGCTAATGAGACAAGTAAAGTGTGGCAAAACTCCATCCCCTTTAATTGAATATGAAAAAATTTAATGATGCATAGTGATGAGAGTATTGCCAGCTTCTTTATGTTCAGATGATATTGTAAATCATATGAGAAATTCTATGAAACCAACCATACTACCCTGTGGAAACCTAAGATCTTTGACTTCACTTGAGTCAAAAGACCATTGAAGAAAGGAAAGATCCTGCAACTCTTACTAATATTGTTCCTAAATACATGGTATTCTAACTACTTTTGAAATGAGAAAAGAAGGTCCTCTCAAATCGTAGTAGTTGCCTCAAGGAAGAAAAGGAAAGAAAAGGAAGTTGTCAAGGAATCAAGTTATATATCAAGAAGAAGAAGCAAATTTTGTGAGAAGACCTCAAACTGTACCTGAAGATTCAGAGGTAAGCTCTCTTCAAGTGTTTGCATTTGTGGAAGAGTTGGTTATTATGTCAAGCAATGTCTATGAAGAAAACTATATGGAAAAATTCAAAGGAAAGAAATACATATACAAATGAAGATAATGGAGAAATGCTTGGAAATGAGGATGAAGAACATTCTACCAAGATCCGTGGTGCTCATAGCAAGGCTAAAGAAGAAGGGATATCAAAGAAAGCGAGACACTTTAAAACATAAAAGAAACAGAAACAAAGGTGAAGATGAAATGTGCATTGATTGTTGTTCTTGTGATTCACTTTCTCAGCATGCAATGGTGAAGATAGTGAAAGTAATATAAATGAAGAAAATCCTCAAAATCAATGATGAAGATCCATTTAAAGGAAGGAATCTATCTACCAAGATATGATCTCTAGAATGAACATAGATAGAAATAGCATGGAGAAACATATCAAAGACCGTGAAAGATGAAGGAATCCAATCAAAGTGAAAGACTTGAAGGTAACTATCTCTCTCAAAAACAGACCGGAAAAATCAAATACATCAGAAGCAAATTCACAAATTTTGAAGAACAAGAAAATGGGTTGAAAGAAGAGATTTTAAAATTGAAAGATCAAGTAGAAGAAAGGAAGAAGGTCAAGAAAGCATCAATAAACAATGCCAAATATTGGAGGTTGAGGTAAATATTTTGAAAGGTAATTAGAAGAAAAATATAAACTCTTGAGGTTTCAAGATAGTACTAAGATTCTCGACAATATTCTTAGTAGTCAAAGCAATTCTCTCTCAGTAGCAAATTGGGTCTTGTCATGAAACTCGTTAAAGGAGAATCTAGTTCACAAGGAAGTGCTAAAGATTGAAAGGATATCATGCAAAAATCAAGCAGAAACAGAATGTCAACCTAAAATCTCATGAACTCTCAAAAATAATTCATTCTCTTTGATCAATAATGTTGAATGATTTAAATGTCATAACTATGGGCATGTTGCAAAATGCAATTGCAAAAGCAGACAGCCTCTTACCACAAAACAAACATTCTACACAAATAAAGGTACTAGGCTTTCTTAGACATTGTTTCTGCGTGAAGTTTGGTCATAAAGGCCATTGATTGCAATAGAAGAAAGAACAGAAAAACATATTATGATCCTTATGCTATTTTTATAGTCAAAAATATGTTATGGTTGTAACAAGTATGGTCATGTAGAAAAATAATGCAGATGAAGAGATCTCGAGAGAAATTGGATCATTTTAAGACACATGTATGAAATTTCAAGCAAAGCTAGAAAAAGAAGGAGGACTCACGTAAACGTAGGGCACACAACTCACCGCAATATTTGTTTCTAAAAGTCATTTATCATAATGATCATAGGAAAGAAGCAGATACATTATAGGAACCAAAGAATGCATCAGTGGGGAGAAATGTATGGTGATCTCCATGGTTGATTTGGGTAATTCCATGTTTGCTTCAGATACAATCTGATGTGAAGAAGATGAAAGGTGGGGGACAAATGGGAGATGAAGGAGCAAAATTTTCAGTATTTCACTTTCCATACGTCGTGGTTTCATGAACTAAATCCATGTATACACACGAGTTCCTTTGGAGACAGAGCAGGTGATTTTCCAGCAGAAAACATGAGATACCAAAAATAGGAGCACAGTTCCTCAGTGGGGAGTAATTTACCTTGAAATCATTTAGAAGATTGCATTATTGTCATTGTATCTCATTATTCCTTAGTTCTTGTGATACCATGTCAAACATAATAATGACATGCTTTCTTATGATGAGATTATGAATGAGCCTGCTTGCTTTTGGTCGTAAGAGTATCTTTTACTGGGCACACATGAGTTGAAGACATGATATGATGACAGCACTTTTTTACCGATGATTTTGTCATTGCTGAGACCTTTTCCTACACATGCTACACTAAGTAATAAATTCTGAAGATCTTGGTGATATTAGATCACATGGATGGGATTGTCAATACATATTGTCTATTGAAGAAGTTGTTCTTGTATGATAATTCCTCTTGGGAAGAATATTTTGATGTCAGTAAAGAGTCTCAAGGCTGTTATCATAAAAGGGATGCGAGTGCAACTTGATGACACTTAAAAACATGCGCTATATTGTCATATATTTCTTTTCTTCATATATTCAGTAGCATTCGAATTCTCGTACAAAGTCGTATAGTCTTCTGCCATGCGTAAGATCGTATCTTCTTAAATTATGCAAGATTAACTGGATATGGTAGTTTCCTAAAAGATAAATACATATATACGCGCGATGATAATAAAATCGCGTATGGGTGTTTGCTGATCGAATTTTTTTCAACATTCTTCACAAATTTTCGTATTGTTGGGGCATCTTGTGATGTTTCAGCTCTCATATTTTTGTTGTTTCATTCTAATATTTGATGAAGATGACTGATGACTACGGAAAGTGCTCGATGCACAAGCTAAGGGGGAGCATTCGTCATGTGGAAAGGATGCATTGCTACATTACATTGATGTGTTCTAAAATATGATCTCTCTTGAGGTTTTTTTTTGTTTTTTACCGTAAAAAGTCATGTATTTGTAATTTGATGAAAGGTCATGTTGAGACCTATGATGTAAAATTGTAATATTCAATCCCAAGACTGCGATCAAATTTGTAAACCTACTGGTTACACTGATACAAGACATTCTGGTGATAGAAAGGTCATAGAGTCATGTACTTCATTGAAAAATATGTTTTCATGAAGGAACCTGGGGAGCATGGTAAAACTTCTGCACATTGGATCTGCGAGCTCTTATTTCTACAAGAGACTAAAAACCTTGTTTTGAGTTGATCCAATCTTTCCCTGATGTCAAAGGGGAGAGTACTGTTATGTTTGAATAGGAGGAGAGTATCATGTGCCTGAATAATGGTTATAAATTCAATGTATCTATCTATTTTTGTGATCAAACACCATCATGGTTGCCATCAAGTCCAAAGGTGAGATTGTTGGCATATGGATGCAGTGTTGTCCTTGATGACAACCTACTTGATAAAGTTGATGGCAACCTACTTGATGAAGTTGTCCTCGATGGAACTCACTTTAACTCTATTTTTTAATGATGTAAATTTGATGTATCTACAGAGTGTTATGTATGTAATGAGAAAGGAATTTCGTAAGGGCCAGTATAATGATTAAAATGGTATGTCACAAATACGGAGGTTTGTAAAGGCGAAGTAGCGTATGTACGTTGGTAAAAGTATAAAGCAAGTAGCGCATTCCTATTTGCACTCTTAAATTCATAAACTATGGAGTGGGCTGTATAACATGAAGCATTGGTCATCTATTTATCCCTGCCTAGGTTAACAGAAAAGAGTGGTTTGACTAAAAGTACGATAAAGGCTAAACCTAGTAAGAGAAGAGAACAACAGTGGTGTAAAAGTAAGGTGCCCTGTTTTAAGGGGTTACCACAATTAAGTATATGTATGGAATGGGTAAATAGTTTTAGTTTGATTTAGTATGAATTAATAATTCACTTATGAAGAAAATGATGAAGAGGGATTCTGATCTGAAATGTATATATATTTTCTAGATCTGCTTATGGAAATGTTTAGATCTCGAGATGAGGTGAATATTTTCTGGTGAAGGGTAAGATCTGAAAGGAGAGACTGCTTCTGGGTAGACCATACTATCATTTCTACAATGTTTGAAGATCCAGTGACGTTGTGTTCGTGGTGCAGAAAGCGTATATACGTTAAGGTTGGATTAAAAAGCACGTATGGTATGTGAAATCACCAAATATGTGCAAGATGTTACTTGTGCCTATTTTAAAGCACGTGCAGGTACGTAGGTTCGTTGAAGTAAAGCATGTATGGAACTAGGTTTTGCCGAAGTATGTAAAATGAAAATGTCCGATCTCGTTTCATCGTTTTACTACTATTCAATGATGTATTCATACGTATCCTGGTTGTTTAATGTTGATTATGCTGTTGATTATGTTGATTAAGATCAAGTTGTTGGTTGATTGGTTGATGGTACAATGAATGAATTGACGAGGTTATGATTTTCGCCTTTGATGTATGATGAGCTTAAATGTGTGAGGGTCCAAACAAAATATGATGAAAAGTGGCCTACAAGATATGTTGTGTGTGGAATTCATTGATCCAAGATGAAAATTGATGAAACGTGGTCCGCAATGGTGCCCAGGGTCGGAAGCCTTCGGCGAGGGGGCTGGTCTCTTCCGTGGCAGAAGTTGGTACCAACAGTAGGGGGTAGTACTCTTCCAGAGAGGCCTGCAAACTATATAGTTGTAGCCTTCTGCAGTGGGTTCTCGCACAAGGAGTTTGCGCTAAGACATGGTTGTAAGATGTTTTTCTTTTATAATAAATATTGAAGACAAGAGACTATAGCGTGGTTTTTTCCTTAATTAAGCCCACCATAAATCCCGGTGTTCGTGTGTGTTTCTTATGTGTAAATATTATATTCGTTATTACCCATGATTATCTACACCACACACCGATGGAATGTGAAATTGATGCAAAGATTTGCGTAAAGAACTGATTTCATAATATGATCATTGGTCATACATGTTTTATTAAGGATATTCAGCATGGTTACCGCCGACTTGGGTTGATTAAAGTAGCGTATGGGTTTTAGGAAAGGAAAAAGTAAAAAAAAATCACCGCACTAAATAATCGATTCACCGCCCCTTTATTTTTCCCCAACAACATGTGAGTAAAGAGAATGTTTTTAGCCCCAAGGGTTAGCTCGTTGGTAGTGAGCCACACCGTGCCTCTCCGTTGAGGGAGGTCACAGTGTTCGATCTCGGTGTCCTTTGGGGTCGTCGAAAGTCTTGTCGTTTACCGCACGTACCGTCATCCAAAATTTTGGGAAGTACGCCCCAAGCCCCCTGTGAGCTTTCCCCTCGTGGAAAAAAGAGAATGTTTAGATTCCACCATAAGTATTTTTATTCCTCGCAATGAAGACAGAAACAATAGCTCGATTCTTGACAGACAACAGGGTATCCATAAGGATGATAATGAAGTGCCTTTGATTAGGGCCTCGAAAGGAACCAACTAAATTTTTTTGTAATTTGGATTGTGTTTTGGGTATTTTTGAGTTCCATCCTATTATACAATAGTAGCAAATTATAGAGTACAAAGGTCCCAGCGAATATGTAATGAAGGATCAAAGTTTTACTCAAAATGAAAGTGCG
The DNA here is from genome assembly GCA_034641835.2 of Pinus albicaulis. NCBI lineage: Eukaryota > Viridiplantae > Streptophyta > Pinopsida > Pinales > Pinaceae > Pinus > Pinus albicaulis. The sequence continues at coordinate 1,277,133,765 of CM076578.1, forward strand.
AAGAATTTACATAAATCTGGCCAACCGAAGTGATCATCATTATAATTCCAAAATAGTCATTTCACTTCATGACACCCGCAGATCAAGTTATAGCTCATTGAACACTTTCCAAAACAAGTAAAAAATTAAAAAAACTTGCTTGATCGTGTTTTCTTGGGTTTTTCGAGGGCCAATGGTGCAGGCTACTGGCCTCTCTCTCCATTATCACATTTAGCCATTTTCTTTACTTCCGGGTGATGGGTTTAGTTCAGTGGTAGTGAGTCACGGTGGGCCACAATGAGAAATCATGGCCTCCCCCAGATGGGTCAAAAATTATGTTATGGAGGTCGAGCATACCGTGCTCAGTCAACACCTGACCTACCATCGAACAGCAGGAGAGAGTTACCAGACCATGCCATGATCCTTTTAAGTATTGTTACACATTTCTATTTAAATTCTCATTCATAGAAGTCATCCCCAACTCTCGATCGTATCCATTATATATATAACCTCACACAACCATGATTTTTAGTCTCACATCATAAGTGGAAAAATTAACTTTTCCACAAATAATTTTGCCCAGGTAACTTTTCACCCAATAGTCATTTGCAGTGAGCTAGTCAAGGAAAATTTGTGGGATTAATTAACTCTTCTTGGGTATTCATGAGAGAGCTCGTAGATCATAAATTTTGGATTTTTTACCAATTTGCTTGGAAAGAGGCCAAGCATAGGGTTTTTGGATGCTAGAATCCAATGGTGACATATGTTTTTAAATGACTATACCTACGAGTCTTTTTGCGGTGTTGACGGCCGGGTGTGTATGGATAAATTCAGATTTCAGAGACTTTTGAGTTGCCATCCAAACTGGGCTCAAAGAGGCTTCCTAGAGGTTTTTGGATGTGATGAATCCAATGATGACTTATTTTTTGTGTTTTTAGCACATATATATGGATTTTTGTAGTTTTAGTTATGGTGAAGTATCTGTGGTTTTTGGATTACCTCATGTGTTTGTATGAATAGACCTTTTACAAGGGTTTTCCTCAATTTTAAATCTATTTCTAGCTTGTAAATTTGGGTACCCCAGTTCACGTTAATCATTTCATCATGAATTTTCTCATTATGTGCTTCAATGTGGAATGAATGATGCACATGATGCTTTTAACTCATTTCATTGAATTATGTCATCTTTCAGAGATTTTTTGAGTTGTTGTTGTTATAAGAGTTATTTGTAGTAGGACAACATTACCTTGTAGGGTTCATAGCCATGTTTGTTTGTAGGAAAATTTTATTTACTTTGTTGATTATGAATATCTATGAGTGGGAATGTGTTGACGGCCCAAAAGTAGCCTAAGAGGTGGAACTATCAACAAACATTTTTCTTTCTCTTCTTATGCCTAGCATGATTATGTGTAAAGGTGTTAATTATAAATTACTTGTAGCATATGAAGACTAATCTATACAGTATACCATAGTAACATGTTATTTTTTAACACCCATTTTCATGCTCGTTAAAGCGTTGATATGGTCCTAAGTTTTTTTTTATGTGATTGTGAGTATGATGATTGCAGGGACACCACCTCCTGTATTCCGTGTCATAAAATGATTTCATGTATACTTTATATATATATATATATGAAAAAACATGATACAAGATTCTTATCTATGAATATTTACGTCAAATTATTTAGCGTGCCTGAATCTATAATTAAGATTATTAAAATATAGGTGAATATTAGGCTTACCAATAATACACATTCTAAAAAAACCAAAACTCATCTCATATTGTGCATTTTTAATTAATCAATTTAATAAGAGAGAGAAAAATTAACAACCTCATTAAAGGTAAATTTCTAATATTTGATTCTCATATTAATAAGACATTCTATAAATATTATGTTCAATCCCTATCATCCACATAATTATTATTCATGACTAAATCCATATTTCAAACTAAAATAATAGAATTAGAATTTTTTTCCATATTTAACAATACAAACATCATTTATAAAAACCTCTCATTGAGTATTTTTTTATCATTATTACGAAAAGAGTTTTTCTTAGTATATTACAATACATAATAAACATATGTGTCAATGTCCCATTGCAAACCCTTTACAAGCTTTTCAACTTAAGAGATGTTTTCATCAAGAAGTGTGATCCCCTGTTCTTGGTAGATCGATGGTTAAATGGATGTATATTGATTTAAAGTTTTAATAGGTTTTTTTTTTATTTTTTATATTTTTTGTATTTTTTTTTATTTTTTATTATTTTTTTATTATTTTTTATTATTTTTATTATTTTTATTTTTTTATGAATATGGTTACTTCTGTTATTGATACAAAAATAGTGTTACATGGAGGCCGTGGCCTCGAGATTTCCAGCCCAGTACTGAGGCATTCTAGCTTTACCAGCAGGTAATTGAACATCATTACAGTTAAGAGAGAGACCATGAAAGCTTTGAAGAGCTATAAGACTGTCTGTTCCTATAAAATGACTTACAACTGTAACTGAAACTGTAGCATGAACAGACCTTGACAAAATATCTCCTGTGGAGTAGACCAGAATAGCTAAATGTTTACAATTTCTAGCCATAGCAAAAACAAAGATGACAATTCTGGAACCTGTAGTTTGAGCAAGATCCTGGACAGAAAACAGAGTGTAACTCCCACGCAGGGGAGACCGACCATAAAACAGGACTGGGACCAAGAGAACAGTAGCAGAATTAGGCAGAAACATAAGACTGTAGAAAAGCACCTGAAGGTCAATGAAAACCAAAACACCGTCGCGCCAACCTGGAACCATCTTACTGAGCAGAGGGAGGGTCTTCCTCGACAATGAGGCAGGCATATTTATATGGGTCCTCATCATCAGAAGGGGAACCGCTATTGCGTTCTGGACCGCCATCAATGGGAGCCGAAGGACTCGCCTGAGCTCCCAGGTTGGCCTCAATGCCCGAAGAAGCCAGCTTCCCAATGTCCGCCTGGGGCACGCTGTGCTCTATCTCCATGAAGGGCTCCCGAGCAGCTACAGGGGTGGCGCAAGCCTGGGCCGATGAAACGGGAACAGTGGGAGCAGCTCGAAGATCGATGGTCACTGTGGCGAGGAGGGAGGTGTTATCAATGCTGCAGGGGAAGTGAAAACGGGCGTGATGTGAATTCGCCATGGACGACAAACGGAAATGCCCAGCAGAATTGAAACGATTCCGACCCCTCCCACATCCTCTGCGCGGTGCTGGAAGATGAACAGGACCAAACTCAGAAGAATATGATGAGGAATCAGAGTTTGAGGGGGAGGAACGATTAATAGCACGCCCAAGGACTCCCCCTCGCCTGCAGCGCATTCTTGGGCGAAGGCGAGGCATTGTGTGATGAGCAGAGAGAATAGTGGGGGCAGAGTGAGCTTGTGGGCAACCAAAAACAGTGACAGACGGACGCGGGAGAGTGCAGGAGGCACAATTGGATATGTGAATGCCGGGCAGAAGTTCCATACAACAGTTTAACACACAGCACGTGCCAGTACTGGTGCGGGAGCTGTGCTCTACCGCCGCAGGAAGACAACAAATGCTGAGGGGAGGAACCAACATGAAATTTCCAGAATTCGCCATCGCTGAAGAAGAAATGCACCGGTTTCGGGGAGAGAGCTCCCATGTATGAGCATTGAATTGCCTGACTGCAGCATTAAAGGGCTCGATCATGCGAGGATGGGTGGCGGTGGTGGTAAGCCACGCGCCAACCCACCTGACCCCCTGCGCTGCATTAAACACTCCTACCACCCGCATCCGGGAGTGAGAGATCTTTGTGCACCAGGAGAGTGCAATCATGTTGAAGTTGTGCATCATTCAAACTGCTGAGAGGGCCAGAGAAGAACGGTTGATTCTGATCCGCTCCTTGATTCGCAAGTCTATCAGCAACCTTGTTAGCTGTTCGACGAACATGCCTGAAGATAATGCTTCGGGGGAGTCTGAGCCATCCTTCAATTTGCTCCATCCTGCTTAGAAGCCGCCAACTGGAAGCAATCTTGGCTGCGGACGTACCAGATTGGATGCGGATCGCAGCTTCAATGAGAATTTTGGAATCCCCTTCGATCTCAAGAGGGAGAAAATTTTCTTGAGCTGCAATACACATGCCTTGCCACATACCTTCAAGTTCTGCAGAATTGTTGGTGTCTTTACCCAAAGAACCATGATAAATGTGCTGAGCAGTGCCAGCAGCATCGCGAAAAATGCCTCCAAACCCAGCAGGACCTGGGTTGCCTTTGGCAGCACCATCAAAGTTAAGTTTGTAAGGATGTGTAACAGGGGGAGTCCAGGACAGGGGAGAGTCTGGCTGGGAAGTAGAGGAGGCGATGTCCCGGACTGGAGGGGGTAAAGTTAGATTCCAGTTCCTCAAGATGAGGCGTTCCTGTGGGGAAGCCGGCATATCCGAATCCTGCCAAGATCTGAGTGCCAAAGTCTCTTGAATAGATTGTTTGAGGAGTGTCCAAAGAGCATCAAGAGATCTGCATTGATCCTTGAAGATCCGGTTGTTGCGCTCTTTCCAAAGAATCCAGTAAATAAATCCTGGTAGGAGAAGCCAGAGAGAGTTGAGAAAGTTACTTTGGAACGGGTGCTTGGGCCAATTCCGAATTGTGTTAACTATATCTCCTTTTCTTCTACCTGTTCTACGATTGCAGAGAGCTGTTCTTTCCCAGAGTTGATCTGCGAGTGGACATAGATCCATGAGATGAGTGATTGTCTCTGCTTGGAGATTGCAGTTTGGGCAACTTGATGGTCCTATGAAGCCTCATTTTTGGAGATTTTCCCAAGTGAGAATTCTCTTTTTGCTTAAGAGCCAAAGGAAGGTTGAAACTTTTGACCATATTCCTGGCTGCCAAATTTGATCCCAAAGCTGGTCCTTGGCAGTTTCCCTGGGAAGACAGAGAAGTTGATAAGCCTCCTTAGTCGTGAACATACCTTTGGGGGTGTGACCCCAGTGCACTTTATCCTGTTGCTCTGAAGTTTTAATTTTCCTGAGGTTGAGTTCCTGTTCTATTTCTTCAAACGTCTCCTCCTGCCAGTTTTCCTGCCATGTATTGGCTGGGCGCCAGTTTTGATAACCATGTGAAGAGTTTTGTTGCCAAAATTGATGAACAAAAGTTTGATCATTGTCTTTCATAAAGGCTTGCCACTTAGGTTAATGAAAGAGGGAAGCAAGTTTGGGTGTTTGCTGCCAGGAGTCATCCCGAAATTTTGCCAAGGTGCCTGAATGGATTTCCCAAAAACTGTGCTCTTGTATGAAAGCACTGTGATGTCTAGCTGCATTCCAAATTAATGAACCTGAGATAGTCGAGCTGAACCTAATAAGAGCTTCGAGTGAACTGCCTGAAGCATATTTGGCCCGCCAGAGGCGAGCCCAGGGAGTATGAGGGTTGGAAACCCATTTCCACCATATACGGGCTCCCATTGTGTTGTTACTATGTAGGGGATCCCGCAAACCAATCCCTCCAGCATCCTTGGGTAGGCAGACATCTGTCCATTTGACCAGAGCCCATTTTTTGTTGAGCCCTGAAGAACCCCATAAGAAATTTCTTTGAAGAGTGCGAATTTTTTTCAAAACCCATTTGGGAGCTGCCAGAATGGAGAATAAATAGATAGGCATAGCTTGGAGGACAAATTTGATGAGAATGATTCTACTGGCCATGTTGAGCGACCTATAGGTCCAAGAGGAGAGCCTGGAGTCTAATTTGTCAAGCAGGGTGCGCCAGGTAGCATGTTTGATGGCCGAGCCTACCAGGGGAGCTCCAAGATATTTTAAGGGGAGACAAGCTATGGGAAAGCCCAAAATTTTGGCGATGTTGCACTGAGAGAGGATTGGAGTGTGAAAAAAGAAGAGCTGGGATTTAGCCTCATTGACAGTAGTACCCGAGGCTGAAGAAAAAATATTGAGCAGAGATTTGAAGGCAGTAGCCTCTTGGACTGACGGGTGTCCAAACAACATATTATCATCGACGAATTGTTGGTGGGAGATGGGAGGCTGGTTATGAAGTGATAAGCCCTTGAGGGAGTGCGAGGAGACTGCAGCATGAAGGAGACGGCTAAGGCCTTCGGCCATGAGGACAAAAAGGAAGGGGGAGAGTGGATCTCCTTGACGAAGGCCACGGGAGGGGCGAAAGGTGGAAGAAGGAGATCCATTGAGAAGGATGGAGAAGCTTGGAGAGGTAATTAGATTCATAAGCCAGCGAGTCCAGGTAGCATGAAAACCAAATGCAAGTAACATTTGATTAATGTAGGACCAACTTAGTTTGTCAAAAGCCTTTGAGAGATCTAGCTTTAGGATCATACCTGGTTTTTTGAGAATTTTGAGTGAGTGTATCACTTCGTGCGAGAGAATGATACCATCCATAATTTGGCGACCTTCAACATAGCCATTTTGCTCCGGCGAGATCAAGAGAGGGAGAAGAGGTTTCAGTCTGTTTGCCATAACTTTTGATATTAGCTTGTAAATAACGTTGCAGAGCGCAATAGGCCTGAAACTGTCAGGGGTGCTGGAGTCCTCCTTTTTAGGAACAAGTGCAATGAAGGTCGTATTCAAGGATGGGAGTAGCCAATGCATCGAGCGTGATTCCTCTACAAGCTCCCAGACCTCTGTTCTAAGCATTGCCCAAAAACCATGAAAGAAATTGGCCGTGAAGCCGTCCGGGCCTGGAGCTTTACCGTCTTTCAATTGCAACATAGCATCTTCTACTTCCTGCATAGAGACTGGCTGAAGAAGTTTGCTGTTATGATCATCAGTAATGATTTTCGGGATATGCTGCGTAATGGAGCGAATGGCTTGGTTTCTGCAACTCGGAGATTCTTTTAGAATATCCTGAAAGTGCCTTTTTAATTCCCTTTCCATATCTTCATGCTGTTCCAAGCGCTCCCCTTGTCGATTGTTGATGAAGGAAATATTGTTGTGCATACGTCTTTTCACTGTGGATCTGTGGAAGAATTTGGTATTCTTTTCCCCGTCCTTGAGCCATTTTATCCTGGATTTTTGACGCCATAATATTTCCTCCTGATGCCGCCTGGCCTCAAGCTTGGTGAGGAGGTCCTGTTCCTGTTGAGCTAGTTCTTCCGTCCTTCCTCCTGAGATGATGCTCTGTTGTAGGGACTTCATTTGCAGCTCCAGCTCTTTCTGGTGATCAAAGATGTTGCCAAAGTGAGACTGGTTCCAAGATTTGAGAGCCTGTTTGAGATGTTTTAATTTTTGTTGGAATTTGTACATCTTAGCCCCTTCTAGAGGGATAAAAGAGTGCCAGGCGTCTTTGACCACATCTTTGAAGTTGGGATGCGAAAACCAAAATTCTTCAAAGCGAAAAGGTCTGTTGCACTTGGTGCCTGGGCGCGTCCAATGCAACATTATTGGCCAATGGTCTGAACTTGCTTGGGGCAGTATTGAAGCATTGAAATCCCCTCCCAGGTGGATGGCGTTGTCCGTCAGTAGGAACCGATCCAACCTGGAGGCGATGTGTTGTGGTCCTCTCCTTTTGTTGGTCCAAGTGAACATGCCATTGGACGTGCGCAGGTCCATTAGCTGATTCTTGTGTATGAAGTCTTTAAAAATGATGCTATCGTTCTCCAGTCTCGTTCTTCCTCCATTCTTTTCCTCCAAAGCTGTAATAATGTTGAAGTCTCCGCCACATATCCATAGAGGGAAACATCTTCCGGAGTTGAGAACAGTAATTGATTCAAGAATGTCTAATTTGTTTTGAATATCCTGTGGGAAGTAGACATTGGAGAGATGCCCGTGGATATTCGTCCCTATGAGGTGGAAAGTGGACTGAATGACAAAGTGGGAAGCATGAAAGTCGCCAAGGTCAAGGACTTGGGGATTCCATATGATGGCTAGCCCACCTGAAGCGCCTGACGCATCCACCGAGACGGAGCGACATCCTGACCAGATCTTATTTAAAATTCTTTCCAATACAGTACTGTTGCATTTAGTTTCTTGAAGAAAAACCAGAGAAGGCTTGTCTTGCTGTATCATGTTTTTGAGGAATCTATGTTTTGCAGGACTATTAAGCCCTCGCACATTCCATGAGATGAGCTTCATGAGGAACCTTGGGGGAGGGTTTTGTAGAATTTTGTCAGCTTGGGGAATCTTCCAGATTCCACAAGCATTTCTCCTAGTATGATGGTTCTTTGCAAATCCGTTTTGCGCCCTCTTTTTTTTGAATCCTTGAGTATTTTTGTCCCATCCCAGGGACTTCCTGCTTGGATACCAAGAGATCTGTGTTGCTGAGCTCTAGCTAAGACCACTGCAAGGCTGTCAATCTGATTGGGACGTATTATATTGTAATTTTTCAATCTGCAGGCATCTTCTAAACCAAGGATGTCCAGATCCCCCAACTCGATGCTCTCTGGTTCCTCTTCCATGTGGATTGGGGGATTTTGATCAGTGGAACTTTGCTGTTGGTGGATGATGAGTGCAGAAGCTGCTTCGAAATCCATAGAAGTGACTTTTGGACCCAGATCTGGAATAGTGTCATCTGAGGGAATGGAGGCTGGGATCTTGACTTGCTCGGAGTTCTGAAGAGAAGTATCTGGAGTGGTAAGGGCGGAGGTGGTAGGCTTGTCGGATGAAGCAGGTTGAGAGGGAGTGCTAAACCGGTCATTATGAGGGGACAGAATATCAAAGCTGTTATGAGTGGAGGGTTTGCTTGGAGGGTCATGATCCACAGGGGTTTTTTTTGCATGCTTCCTTCGACTGGAGACCTTGGTGAAACCCTCTGCATCTTTGTTGGCATCGGAGACTGGAGGTTTTGAATGGACGTTCAAGGGGAAATCCCTGAATAGATGGCCATGTTCATGGCATTTCCTACAACGAAAAGGGATATGATCGTAGTCTAAAGTTTGGATCCATTCAAAATCGTCATGGTATAAACTTACCGAATCCGTGAGAGCTTTTGACAAGTTCATTTGTACACATATTCTGGCGTAAGATGTGTATCTGCGGAGTCTTGTTTCTTCTACCGCTTTGATGTAGACTCCCAATCCATTACCAATGTCCCTTAGGGTCTCCTCATCCCAATATTCCAGAGGTAGAGAGTACATACGAATCCAGACGGGAGCCCAGGTGAAATCTTCTTTGTCTGGATTGAATCTCTCTATCCAATCATGAAGGTACAGGCCTGCTGAGTTGAAAAAATACAGGCCTCCTTCAAAGATGCGGGTTTGGTCCTCCAAGCAGTTGAAGATAGCGGTGAAGAATCCTTTAGGACCTAGCTGCAAGGTAACCTGTCCTTTTGGCCGCCATTTGGAGATGATCCATCCTTGCAGGGCCTTTTCAGTAGGCCAGAAGCCTAAGAACTTCCCAATCAGCGCGTGATCTTTCATAAACTGGATTTTGCCGTTGATATGATGGCTAGGAAGATCGATTTTTGTCCTTTCTGTGGTTCTTGGAATGCAAGTAGCTGAGGACTCCTTTGTCTGTGTTGTGGGAGCTTGCTGGTCAGAGGCGCTGTCTTTAGCGGCCGTAGAACTGTCAACAGGAATTTCATTTTTGTCTGTAGCTGCCTGATTGCTGTTGACCTGATTAGAACCAGCGACCCCCTGGGACTTAGGTCCTTGATTGGCAGAGGAATCTGCATTTGCAGAGGAGACCGTGGAAGGACCAATGGGGGGAGGGGGGGCCGCGCCTGCCCCCCCATCCACAGTATTCATAATGATGCGTGCAGTCAGACCTGTGAGGGATGTAAGAGGAAGCAAGTAAGGGAGCGCAGCAGCTCAGAAATGCAGAAAAACTGCATGAACCCTAACGGTGCAGAGCAGCAACGAAAATTAACATTAACACAATTCAAATTACCAATTAATTCAAAATACATATTATAATGGTTCGAAAAAAAGAGTCTTAGTTATAAGGTAATTAAGTCCTCTTCTTTATAAAAACACATATTAAATAGTATAAATAATGAAATAACACATGGACCATATCACTATCGGTTCTCATGATCACCCTCATCATCTTCCAACTCGCTTGACATGATAACACTGTTGTTCTCAAAAATATGTTTTGATCTAGGGTCATGTCTCAATACGAACCACCAATCCTTATCCAACACATCTCGGTAAAAACACACCTAGTTCCAGTGCTTGGGAAAACATAGGGCTCCTTAGCTTCATCCCACATCTTTCTAGAATTCATACATATCAGCCTACTATCATGATATTCCTTTACATTATTCTAATCAAATGTGTCCCACCACTTACACCTAAAAATAACACATTGGAAAGAAAAGAAATCCACTTCAATGATCTCTTGTATCTTTCCAACGTAACCTAACATCCCTCATACTAGATTTTATCACGGTGGCGAGATTGAATAGATTGATCAAACTCGACTTCCACTCCACAGACTTGCGTCATTTGTCCATCACGAGCATTTTCTATGTGAAAATTGTGTCCATATGCCCACATAGAGGGGAACAAATGCACCTATAAAAAGTTAAAAAATCATAGTGTCACGTGTCTTATAATAACCCAACAGTTAAAATATGAAATATAGATGTAATTACATTTCAAAGGTGCATTATTAATTTTCAAATGTACATAAATATATTATTACCGAGTGGTTGCACCCAATCCCTACGTTTAGTGCATCCTCTCCAGCACGCAGGTAACGATCGGTTGCACTGTATTTCTCTTTGACTTGGTCAGCAACTCAACTGTAGGGGCATATTTTTGGCATATTTTATTTTAAATGATCAGGATAAGGCACACTTATACCATTCAACCATCTGAATTCTTTCCTGTCACTATCCCACTTCATCCTATTTTGTTCGTACAATGTGACCCACGGTTGTGTCGTTTCGGAATTTTAAATAACAAATTTATTGATTGCTTCAATTTCTTCATTCAATAATGAAATCAAACTGACATATAGTACATATGTGATCAAAATATACATTATATCGAAGTTCAACATTAATATTTACCTTGTGTAAATTTGAAAAATTATAAGTCGCTTACTCTTTATCAAGCACCTTTTTCCATTTGTTTGGAGCAGCTCCCCTTCTCTTTTGTGTTCATCCCTTTCATCGTCCCAAATCACTACACCTGATATCTTGTATATCTGCTTGATTTATTCATTAGAATAATAGAAAGACTCATACGAGATGTACCCCTCTACCATAAACCCCTCGAGTTTTTCCCTTTGTCAAACAAAACCTTTCAATTTCTTCATGTACCTCTCTAAGAAGAACATCCAACGACAAGAAACCACCCCAACTAATTCAACCTCATTTACTGGGTGGATTAGAAGATGAACTTGCGAGTCCATGAAACTTGTCTGCAGTTTCTTCTCAAACATACAAACAATCTCAACTATCTCTTGACGCCACCGTGGAATGCTAGCCACATGAATCTCCTTTGAGGCGATCCAATGTAAAAATGCAGATAATTTAGATATTGTACATCCTAGGTCTTGGGGGAATTCATGTTTCACATACCCACACATGAACAAAGGATAATGACACTGCAAAGTTATAAACACATGCAATAATATACAAAATTAGTTATGTTTTATGATCCCTGCATGGGATAAAATTTATTAATATAAGAAATAGTAAAACCATTCTCTTGACATTATACGTACTCTTAGAAGATTCAAATGGTCATGCGATTTAAACCCTAACAAATGGTTATCCACGGTGAAGCAACGTCGTAGTGAATACTCGTTTGAAGATGGCACCCTCAAACCCATTATAACTTCCTTTGCCAAAGAAATATCATTTTGTTTTAAATCCATGGGACATAACCTTCTTTGAAATACCATGAATTAGAGGGACCAATGCCTGCCTCTGATCCTGCACTTTCTAATCGTCTTGGCAAATGTTTCTTTTTAGTTTTTGAAGTAATAAGATCTTTCCTAATAGCCAATGTGTCACTTTGTTTCAATGATATGTGCCTCCATAAAGAAGATGAAATATTTTTAAATATATGCATAGGATCTAATAAGTGGTTAATCTTAAGATGCTCCCAATATGGGAGGTTATAAAAGGTAGATTCCTTTTCATCCTAACGGGAAATTTCTCAACATAGGTGTCAAGGAATTCTGGATCATCGACCATAGGCTCCCCATTTGAATCGAACATTTCTATGAACTCCTTCTCCTTCTCTCTCTCATATGCTCTAAGCCATTTAGTTGGTGTCGTTATTGGAGGCCTTTGGGTTCTCTCTCTTTTACCATTGAAAGCGTATGCTGCTCTTCTATAAGGGTTTTTTTCTGGGAGGAATACCCTGGAGCAGTCATACAGTAACTTTCGTAGGTCATTGGACCATCAAGATTTCAGAGAAGGCCAACAAGATTTACATCCAAAATACCCTTTTGTTCCATTATTGTATACAATATATATGCATGGCACGTTAAAGAGTATCATGAAGATCAAAACAATTACAACTAATTAAATAACTAATATGCGAAAGAATATTTTTACGTATATAAACAAATCAATAAACATGTAATTTACCAGACCAAACTCCTAAGCCTGGATAATCATGTGTTGTGTAAGCACATATGCCATACAATGTAAAAATCATTTTTGCTGGGATGGGTCTTAATACATCGAATACATTTATCCCATCCCATAATTCCTTCAATTCATATACCAGTGGTTGTAAGTAGACATCCATATTTTTCACTTGTCTTCTACCAGGAACTATAAGAGCCAATATAAGATGTTCATTCATCACGAACAACCATGGGGGGATATTGTTATTGATCACTACTATAGGCGAAACATAATATTTGGTGTTTTGGAGGCAATATGGGTTGACACCATCCATGGCTATGCTGAGTTGTATACTTCGTACTTCATCTTTGAATTTTTTGGGCCATGTCTCCTCTATATGCTTCATGGCTATTGAATCTGTTGGTATTCGTATAACTCCCAACTCATTTTTGTGTAAGGCATGCCATCCCTACAACATATCTAATTATTTGCAATGAAAGAGCCTTTGAATCCTTGGGATTATAGGCATGTGCCTCAATATCTTAAAAGGAGGACCACATGATTTACCCTTATTTTTTTATTTATCATACCTTTCATGCCCACATTTCTGACATATCTCTTTGTCTTCATATTCTACTCTATATAGAATACAATCATTTGGACATGCATGATATGATATGTACTCAACACCCAACATTTTCAACAATTTCTCTGCCTCTTCGCAGCTATCGGGCAAGACATTTTCATTCGAAACAACCTTATCTTTGAATAAACTGTAGTTGGTGATAATGGAAAATATTAAATATACATTAATGCTGATATAATTATTAACGTTCATAAAATTTACCATTTGTAATGTTCATTGTGTGATTATATTTCTCAAAATATAAGGGAGGACTTGATGGTTAATTATCTCAAAATTTCCAAGAAACATGCAGTCGACAAGCCAAAATTTTCTTTCAAGTTGTATAGTAACATCATTGTCCCTAACTAGGTAGACTTTCATTGACCACCAGGTCCAAAGAGAGGGGTGGTGGATGCAAATTTAAGGCTTTCGTAAAAGGTATTAGCAATATGAGCATCATCCCCTATCTAATCATCGTTCTAGAATGCATCTAACAACATTTTTTCCATGGCAGTCGTATCCCTTAAGTAATCATCCATACCAACCTCTATTTGATTGCCTCCATTTCCAGCTTGTGAAGAACTGCTATTGTTGTAGTCATTCCTAATTGGTGAATTTGGACGTAATGGGAATTGAATAGGTGGTTGATTCAACCATTCTTGGTATCGTTCCTCTCCGATTTTTTCTCTTATTCAACATTCTCTTGATTTTACATTCTCTTGGGGTGAAACAGAAGATGCTAGGTAGGTCACTCATCATCACTAGAATCTTAATAATTTCATAAAATATATTTGAACATGATTAGTATAAAATATATGATATCAATTAGTAAGCACGTCGACAATGCATGATCAATTGGTATAACGTTGAAATAATTACATTAATAAACCAAACAATTATTTTTACCATCATTGTCCCAAGATTTTGGCTAGAAGATGCAATTTTACAATTGGCAGGGTGAAGCGGCTGTCCATTTTCATCTACCAAATGTGCCTTGCGGTATGCTGCTCCTAATAAGAGCTTTCGACGTTTTGGAGTTGTTTGAATATTTTGTGCATATGAACTCGATTCTAGATCTGCATGAACCTGGAAATTTATATACATTAATTTTATACAGTTGATTGAACTGGATAAAAAAAATAAATTCAATTAGATAATGAAAATACAAATAAAATTTGAAGTAAATATTACGTCTCGAGATGGATAGGGAGAACTCCATGATGGAATTTGAGAAATATTATGGAATGAGATGGATTTTGAAGAACTGTCCATTCGATATAATTATGATATTCTCCTTGCATTTGAGAAAAATCAACAATCATTTTTGGTGTACATACCTAAAATAAATTTCGGTGCCTTAAAAATGGACTTGTTGTTATCAGTGCTAATGTATAGTTAACCACACTGGTGCATTGTAGTTACTGCGCGTCAGTGTTGTGTTATTAATTGACGCAGTAGTGCAGTTATATAACAAATGCACTGAATAGACACAAATAAAAAAAACACAACTTTACTTTTTTAAGTGAAAAAAACAATGGCAAATTGAAAAATGGGCAGCAAATTATTTTTGAAAATCTAATTTCATAAAAAAATCTTTAGATAGTAAAAATTTTTCATTATTTCATTATTTTTTCAAAAAAATTCAAGGATAGATTTTCACGCGAGACATACCTAGAGCAAGAGATGACAAGATCATTGTGGAGCAACGAAATACTTTTGAACATAACTATTCAGAGAATCAGAATTTCAAACATCTGATGATTCAAACCCTGTAGTATAGAATTTCAAACCATTTAGTGATTAAATTTTACTGTAATAATTGTTTTTTTTACAATTTCTGTTTGATTTAATACATTGTAAGTAAAAATTTTAAATTTAACTATTAATTTTTAGAAAAATAAAAAATAAATAAAAATAAAAAAATAAAAAAAATTCCATTCTTACCCTAAACCCTTCATTCTTTTTTTTCTGCCCTTGCTTCTTCCTGTCTCTCTGACTTCAAAATTAGGTCTTTTAATTTTAGATTTATAGGGTTTGTATTGTTATATATGTAGGCCTATGTCATCTAACCTACGGGACAACTTGTAGAGTCGGATCCCAATCCATGTCGACCATTGCGTGAATTTTTAAAAAATAATTTTTTTTTATTCAATGTGCCCTGTCTAAAATAGTGCACCACACACATGTACTGTTAGATAAAAAAAAATTAAAAACATTTTTTTTAATCCATGCGCCCTGTGTAAATTAGCGCACCGGTGCATTATTTCATCATAGTGCACCACTCACGTACTGTTTGATAAAAATAATTTTTTATTTTATGTTTTTGCTAATTAGTGCACTGGTTAATATATAACACACATGGTATCCTTTTTGACAGAGATCACTATATTTTGGTCCCATGCTTTCTTGATGCGTTTATAAGATTATGCCACACCACCTCCTCTGTGACATCTTATGCTAAAAAAACTAACACTAGAGGATATTTATTAATTTTTCTATGTTAATCGATGCACTGGATAACATATAATAAACTGGGGCTAATTTTTCATAGAGAGCACTGTATTGTGTTTCTATTGTTTTGGCAGTGCGTTTCTAAGAAAACGTAGCACCGACGTCGATGCATACTTCTTGACAGACACACCGTTTTCTTGATTTTTTTTTTTTTACCTGAAAAGTTTGTGATTGATTTATAAAATATATTAATGAAAGGTATGGTACATGTTTCATATTGATAAATAAATGGCTGACAAGATATCAAGTAACAAAAATACTGATGGCACATCGAGAAAAGAAAAAAAGGCAAGTTCTTTGTAAATTATTTATAAAAATTATTATTTTTGAACTATATGTAAGTTTAAATAATATGTATTGTTTACTTTGTATCATGTAGAGCTATAAAATGATGAAGCTCGATAAGATTATTTCTGATCTAAGACCAGAAGAGCATAAAATCTTGATGGAAAAATTGCAGAAGGATGAATCAGGTGAATGAAAAACTAATATCGATCCAATATGAGTTTATTTTTTTAATTTTCATTAATAATATACTTTAAAATATAGATAACATGTTTCAAACAATCTATTAATTCACATATGTTTAATGTTCTACAGGGACTAGAAACTCAGAAAAGGAATGTTGTTCTAAGATAAGAAAAAAATAGAACATGAAAATGAAAATGAGTTGCTCCTTAGCTCATCTGGAGTGGTGTTGGAGGTTAACGAAAGGCGAAATTTTTTTTACAAAACTTTGAGGGATCCATTGGAACGAATGTATAGACATTATTTCCACTTATAATACAAAAATCAATCCAATGATTCTAAGAACCAATTTTTATCTAAATTATAGGGTGAGTTTCTGGAGAATTGATCAATGAGACATGTCAGACTTTTAATAGCAAAAACGTACAACAACAAAAAATAAGGAATGAAAAAGTAATATTCCTTTAAATTATTTTCTAGAATTATATGTATATTTTAATAGAAAGCAATCATTTATAAATATCACTTTTTATATATTTATTTTTCATATATCAATATAAAAATTAAATAGTTTATTGTCATGTTACATTTTCAGGAAGATTATGAAAATATCAAAGGATGAACGAGCTGATATAAGAAATATGCCAATAGGAATGTCCAAAAAGGTGTACAAGGAGATGGTCAAAGAAATGGACATAATTTCATCGCATGAGGAGCCATCTCAACAACAACGTGCTTCAAATGTAATATGTAATCATTGAATTTTTCGTTTAGGTACAATAAATAAAGAATTTAGCATTAAATATTAATTTTCAAGTATTTTTTTTGTAGAAAAGAAAAGAAAATGGAACCCATTCATCACATAAAATAAGATGACAAGGAAGAAAAGGGTTGATATCTAAATTTGTGAGTAATTGTTACTTCCTTATAACAACTTGATTTAATTTTTGTATATTTTAAGTTGTTTTACAACAATCGTCATTTAATGTCTTCAAATAGGTGCTAACATACAAACAAGAACTATTAGATGAATTGATTGACATTGGGTTAAATATGGGTTGTCAGTATATGTTGGAATATCATAAATTAATTGTGGAATTTGTAAGTATCTATCGATCTTTTTTACATAGCTCTGTCTATAATTAATAGAACAAAAAAAAACTTTTATATTAAATATATGATTTGCTATGGGGTATAAAACTTGTAGGAAACAAAGTATAGAACTACGCCAACAAATGAATTTTTGAAAGATGGCATGAAAAATGGTTTTGAAAGAATGTGTATAGTTTAAGAGTTAATTCTTGCTATGGTACATAATTTATTTTTGATTTACATTGATCTATATTATTTAACATTTCAATTTTCATTATTCTCACCAATGTATATACACTCATTATAGTTTATTTTTATGTTTGTAGATGGAAATTGAAGAAGAAGAAGAAAACAATCAACATCATCAACAACACATTCCTCAAAATAACCCAAGTCATGGAAGTATCTCGAGCAATGGAAATAGTTCAAGGGAAGAATTATGATTAATATGTTTGGATATCAAAGCAAGGCGTTGTATTTTTTGAAATATTTGTCTGTGAAATCAGACATTTTGTTTAATGTAATGGAATGTAATGGACATAGTGTCCCAATTGAAAGAGAGAGGGATACCAATAACTGTCCCATTTTGTATGACAAAGAGTGTTATATATATATATATAATTTTTCTAATTTATTCTATGGTGTTCTCCATTGTCACTGTGAAATGTTACACCACTGATTAAATATATGGATGATTAAATATTATAATGAAGAGATGTGAAATTTGATGATATGATATAACAAATTAATCCAAACATCACATTCAAATGCACTAATAAAAATTTAATTGATATGAATATTGTTAGAAGATATGTGTCGTATTTTGATGAATAATGAATTTTATAAAATCACAATAATTGCAATGTCATAGGTCAATGTTTCTAAAAAATACTAATACCAATACCAATTACCAATACCAATACAAATACCGATACCAATTACCAATATTGATCCAAATTACCAATTACCAATACCAATACAAAATACCAATTACCAATACTAATATCAAATACCAATACAAATACCAATACCAATTAGAACGCTCGGTGCGTTTGTGTGATACTGTGCACCAGTGCCTTTCTACGACCTATGGGCACCACACAAATACCAATACCAATTAGAACAATCCATGTGTTTGTGTGACACTGCGCACCGATGGGCTTGTGTGATACTGCGCACTGGTGCGTTTCTATGACCTATGGGCACTGCAAAAATACCAATACCAATTAGAACGCCCAGTGTGCTTTAGAAATGACTGCCACCTGGGTGGTCTGATAGGCATTGCATGCACCAGTGCAGTTTTCCTTTAATGTAACGGTGCATTTTTATAACTTGACGGCCCGGTGCGTTGTATCACCTTCAGGGTGCCCAATGCGATTCGACCGGCCTGGTGCCACTATCTGGCTGGTATGCATTGGGTCGTTGCTAAATGTGCCAGGGCGTCCGAAATTTGTTTTCTATCCCGGTGCTTGGTAGGTTTACAGTACCAGTGCGTTCATGGTACAACACATCGGTGCGTTGACACCTCATTAGTGCACCGATGAGAAAAAAATATGTAACAACCTTCGGTCACCTATTTTTTCTTAGTTATGTTGAAATTCTATTAGAAGCTCTGCCAAAACCTCCGTTTCCGAAAATTGATGTTCTAGAAAATGATTTTTTGACAATTTTGGCCAATTTTATAACACTAAAAACCTCCATTATAACCTTCGCTAGAGGTTCTTTTCCTTGTAGTGTCCATCCACTTCTACACAACTAGAAGATCTTTTTTCCCTCTATTCAAACCCTTTATTTGAACACAAATAAGGAGAAGAAGATGTCCAAAATTTGGTCATTCGTACACCTTTTAGATCTGTAAAAATATCTTCAACTTCCATTTTTCCTCCACCTCTTTTTACCCCTCCATCTTCACCTCCTTGTTCCACTACTTCATCTTCTACATCTACTTCATCATCTTTTACAACCACCACAACTAAATCTTCTTCATCTTCATCACAAGGTATGGATGGTTATATGCCTATTGTTCAAGCAAGATATGCTACCTTATTACTTCCAAACATACTTGATGATTTTCCTGTTGGATATTTGAAACATCTTCCACAATTCAATAGGGAAACTGGTATGTCAGCTAAAAATCATTTAGCAGCATTTCTAGATTTTGATGATAACATGAACATAGAACATGAAAATGTATATATGAGATTTTTTGTGAAATCATTAGAAGGAAATGTTAGAATTTGGTTTAGACATTTACCAGTAAATTCCATTAGATCTTGGGAAAAATTAACAACTATTTTTAAGAATGAATGGGGTGTGCAAAAGGATCTTGTCTATTTCTTAACATAATTTCAATCACTTATGAGAAATTTTATTGAACCAATATTTTATTTCCTTAAAATATTTAACAAAAGCTATCATAAGATGCCTCCTAACTATAAACCACTAGTAGTAGCAGTAAAGGTTACGTTCTCCAAAGCCTTTGAAGATGATTTTGTAGTCATGTTAAGGGAAAGAACATCTTGTACCTTAGAAGACATGCAAACAAATGCTATTGAGGTTGAAGCAAATAGGTCTTCTTCAGCTAAGCTAATAGCCAAAGCTGAAAAATCCCAAATAAAATTGAAATCTAATCAGGAAGCCTCTTATTATTCTAAATCCAAAAATGAAGATAAAAAAATAGATGAATTACATCATTACTTAGGAAAATTTCAAATAGGATTTCTAAAATTGAAACACAACCTAGAGTAGTCCAACAAACTGTTTCTAGACCTCAAACCCAAAATCAAGGTGAATTCAAGAAAGCTCCTCAATTAAAAATTATTCAAAGACTTAGTAATGATCAGAAAATCCCACCACCTTTGTTGATTGATGACCAACAACCTGATGATAATACTCTTTCAATCACATAAGATATTAAAAAAATTGACAACACATTTTTTCAGACTTCTGTTGTCCCTATCCCTCAAAATCAAATGTTCCAATAGGATCAAGAAAATTATCAAGTCTCTGAATATCAAGCCTTCTCAGAATTTTTAATTGTTGAACTTAATAGAAGGTGTGATTTAAGACCAAGGGAAACTCTTGGGAGGCCTCCTAAATATCCTAACATAATTGAACCAAAAATGAAATCTGTTGAAACTAAAACTACTACCATTCAACCTTTGAATCAGCCAAATGATACTAATCAAATTGATAGAACTGTTTTGACTGCTTTTAATGTTGAAAGAGAGTTAGAAAGAGTCAAGATTCGCATTCCATTTTCATAACTTTCAAAGAATCCTGGATATAAGAATCAAGTCACTAAATGGATTCAAAACTCAAGTGTTGATGCTGAAGGGGATGCTATAACCCTTCAAGATGAAAAAACATCAGTAGTTTTTGGTCCAAGTTCTGACATGATAGATGAAATAGTACCACCATTTTATGTAACTTTGAAATAACATGATTCATTGCTATATAAATGTATGTTAGATTCTGGAGCCTCACATAACCTTATTCCTAAGGTTATTATGGATCAATTAAATATGTAAATCGCTTGATCTTATCATGACCTATACACCTTTGATTCTAAAAGAGTACCATGCTTAGGACTTATGAAAGACTTAGTGGTAACCCTAGCCCAAATACTAGTGAAAAGTGTAGTCCTAGATATTGTAGTAACTGATATTCCCCTAAGTTTGGAATGCTTCTTTCAAGATCTTGTTGTGCTAAACTAGGAGGGAGTCTTTATATGGATATGTGTTTCACTAGAATTCCTGTATATGGAGGAGAAAATCTTAGGTTGTATTGATAGGTCAGATTTATTTATACTATTTGTAAAATAGACCAAGCTAGGAATCATCCCATTTATGCAGTTGACCTAGATTTTGGTTGTTTCCAATTATCTTCAAATAATTCACAAAACACTCAACTTAAAATTGAAGATGTGCTTGAAACTCCCAAATCTGTTCAAACTGATATTTGGAAACTTTACTTCAATGGATCTTGTTCTAAACATGGAGTTGGAGCTAGTGTTGTTTTAATTTCACCATAGAAAGAGAACATGACTCAATCTTGCAAGTTGGATTTTGATGTCACTAATAATGTTGCAGAGTATGAAGCTTTCCTTCTAGGTTTAGAGCTAGCCAGAAGCCTAAAAGTGAAAAATATAAGGGTTTTTCAGTGATTATGAACTCATAGTTATACAGGTTAGGAATATTTGTCAAACAAAGCATCCTAGGCTTAGGTCTTATATTTTTTTCATGAAGTCAATATCACTTCCATCCCTAGAAATGAGAACATTCATGTAGACCCTTTAGTTGTTTTTGCAAGATCTTTCAAAATCCTAGATCAAATTCTAGTGAAATATCAAATCCAAGTCAAATGTAGGCCATCCATTCCTGATAATCTAAAATATTGGAAAATATGTGAAGATGATGAAGAGTTTAAATATTTTCTTCAAGTCATTGATGAATTATTTGTTTTACAAATTGAATAATATCAATCAGATATGAATGAGCTTGATAAAGAAAATGAAAAATCTGATTTAAATTCAAAAGTGGTTGATCATAATATCATCCAACTGTCAAACAATTTCATTCCTAAAGGCCTAGTCCCTTTAGAAAAGCTATTTGACCAAAATGATGTCCCTAGAAATCCACTGTTAATTTCACCTGAGGATGATATTGAAAAGTATAACATTGGAACAGATGAAGACATTAAGAACATTAAAATTTTTGTATCCCTACCTCCTAAAGTTAAAAATGAATATCTTAAACTTCTTAAAAATTATAAAGATTTTTTTTCTTGGTCTTATATTGAATTGAAAACTCATGACACATCTCTCATAGAGCATAAAATTCCACTGAAACCTAAAGAAAAACCTTACAAACAAAAACTAAGAAGAATTAATCCATTTTTTCTTCCTACTATAGAGAAGGAACTTAAGAATTTACTTGATGCCCAAATAATTTTTCCCTTAAGATACTCAGATTGGGTAGCTAATTTAGTTCCTGTTAGGAAGAAAAATGGGGAAATCATACTTTTTGTAGACTTCAAAAACCTAAATAAATCATCCTTAAAAGACAACTATCCATTACCCAAGATGGACCAGTTGCTCCAAAAGGTTTCGGGTGCTAATATTCTTTCCATGCTTGATGGTTTATCTGGATATAACTTGATAATGGTGAGTCCAGAGGACAGGGAGAAGATTGTCTTTACCACTCCTTGGGGAACATTCATGTATGCCAGAATTCCCTTTGGTTTAACAAATGTTGGAGAAACATTTAAAAGAGATATGGACTTTGATTTTGCGGGTAAGACAAACAAGTTTTTTGTTATATATCTTGATGATCTTACTATATTTTCTAACTCAGATTAGAAACATTTAAAACACTTGATGAAAGTTTTTGATAGGTGTAGAAATTTCAGGATATCTCTCAACCCCAAGAAATATTTATTTGTTATCAAAGAAGGAAATTTTCCTGGTCACATAATTTCAAAGGAAGGAGTGGTGATTGATCCTAAAATAGTATCAACAATTCAATCACTTTCATTTCCAAGGAATAAGAGGGAGATCTAAGCTTTTCTTTGAAAAATTAACTTCTTGAGGAGATTCATTCCTAACTATGCTGAAATAGTTAAAGACATATAACTGATATTCTTAAAAAGAATCATGAAGTTAAATGGAATATTCCTGCTAGATATGCTTTTGATCAGATTAAAAAGGCCATCTTTGAAGCACCAATTTTAGCTAGCCCAAATTATTCTAAGCCCTTTAGGATATTTTCCTTTGCCTCTGAAACCAGTTTAGTTGTTGTCCTTATTACAAAAAAATGAAGATGGTGATGATCAACCCATAAATGTTTTTGGTAAAGTCATGTGAGATGTAGAACTCAGGTATGAAATTATTGAAAATCAAGCCTATTCTCTAGTTCAAGCCCTAAAATATTTCAAAATTTATGTCGTCCACTCAACTATTACTACCTATGTTCCTAACAGTGTTGTAAAATTGTTCTCACCCAATCAGACATTGATGGGAGAAGAGGAAGATGGATCACCCAAATCCTCTAGTTTGATATCAGTATCAAAACTACTAAGCTAGTAAAAGGTCAAGGTTTTGCCAAATTATTAGCTGAATCCAATTGCAAGGTCCTAGGAATAAATTCTAGTTTTGAAGTCTCAAAGAAGAATAAACAAGAACCTTCTTCCAATTCTCATGGGGAGAATCCACAAGAACCGTCCCATGATTCTGAAGGGAAGAACACACAAGAAAATTCATTTTCAAACCAAACAACACCTCTTCATATTGATGAAAAGTTTCTACTATCATATTGGTATTTAGATATTGTACATTTTCTGATCAACTTTGAGTGTCCTAGTCAATTTTCAAGAAATCAATGTAAGACGCTTAAGTTGAAATCTGTAAAGTACTATATTATAAATGAAGACTTGTACTGGAAGGATCCTCTCAACATCCTTTTTCTTTGCTTGATAGAAAGTGAAACAGAATGAATCATTGAGTAGTTTCATGCAAGGATATGTGGAGGACACTGTGTGGAGAGCCGTAGCATATAAAATAAAAAGGGAATGATTCTATTGGGCTACTATGTTTTCACAAGTAGGAGAAAAGGTTAGAAGTTGCATTGCATGTTAGATGTTTGCTGGAAAAAAAAAATTGCAGCCCTTCCATTAGTCTAGTGTTAGTTTCATCACCCTTCTTATAATGGGGATTAGATTTTATAGGAGAGATTCACCCAGCATCAAGTAATCAGCACAGATTGATTTTAACTTCCACAGACCACTTCACCAAGTGGGTGGAAGCCATTCCAGTCAGAAAAGCTACAGATACAATAGTGATTAAATTCATTGAAGAAAACATTTTTTCCATATTTGGATGTCCTCAACAGATAGTAACTAATAATGCAACATCATTTAGTAGTGTAAAAATGATTGAGATTTCTCAGAAGTATCAAATTTTACTATATAATTCTACTCCTTACTATCCACAAGGAAATGGTCTTGTAGAGTCATCAAAAAAGAGCCTGGTCAAGGTAACTAAAAATACTTTAGAAGACCATAAGAAGAATTGGGAAAATCACCTTATCTATTCAGTTTGGGCTAACAAAAAATCTCCCTAAAGGTCAACAGGTAAATCTCCATTTCAGTTGGTCTATGGTAAAGAGACCATCTTTCCTACCAATTTAGCTTTTCCTATTCTTAAATTTTTACAAGAGGTCAATGAAGAACCTGATGATTTCTATAGCAGGATAAATGAGATTATTGAATTAAATGAAAACAGGGATGAAATTCAATATAAGCTAAGAAAATATCAAAGTAAGATGAAAATGATTTTTGATAGGAAGGTAAGGGAAAGAGATTTTATGGAAGGAGACCTAGTTTTGAGATGGGATCCTAGGAGGGAGGACAGAGAAAAACATGGGAAATTTGATAACCTATGGTTTGGACCTTTCAGCATTACTGAGGTTAAGGGTAACAATACCTTGATTTTACATAATTTGGAAGGACAATTTTCTTCATTTATTTTCAATGGAATATTTTTGAAGCATTATATCTAGTACTGAAGATTCAAAATCATCATTGTACACTACTCGTTTGTTTAAATTTTTCGGATCTAATTTTTTTTCACAACAAATACTCCATTAGCCTGAGGAGAAGGCACTTGGATCTTCTTGTTCTCTGCATCCTACAGGAGGAAGCATTCCCTAGTTGGAGCCGATGTTGTAACATTACTTAGTTTTGATAAGTTATAACATTAGAAAAAATTAAAATTAAAATGTTAAGTTTGGATATGAAGATAAAAAGAGAAAAATAAAAAAAATGTTAGGACTTTGATAAAATGATTATTCATATCAAGAAAATGTTAGAAGTAGATTTCCCTAAAAAAATGAAGGAAAAATAAAATGTTAGGAAAATAAATGAAAAATGGATGCTTTAGCTTTAAAAAAAACACAAAATGTTAATTATTATTAATTTATGATTAATATACTTCGTTAAGAATTAATCCTTATTGTTATAATCGGCATAAAATTATTGTATAGCTGATGCATGTTTTTATTATATGGTTGCTAAAGACAAAAGTGATTTTTCATTTTGTAATATCGATCAGGCAACTTTTGATGACAGATCTATTCCCTGCCCAGATCAACGATGGGGAAGCTTTTCGCACCCCCCTCATCCATTTCCCGTTAATGGGTGGGGCGGGGTCCGAAAAATTGTTTCATGGAGGGTGGGCCCTCCATACGTCTCACCCTCACATCAATTCACACCATCCCACGCAAAATGACAAACCACCACCTACCCCCCTGAAATCCAATTCTCCCTCAATTGTGGTTTTTGCTCCTGCCAATGCTCAAATGATCCCGCGCTTTGAACGTTGTCCAACATCAAATCATATTTTTCCACCTCACCTACCTGTTGACATAGCTTCCCTTACCGTTACACCCCATTGGCCCGTTAATTATCTCGCTCCTAAACCATTGATTAGCCGTTTTGCTACTGTGTTCCCATGCCATTAGCATTTAACGGCTACGATCATACTATAAAACAATAACCATATCCATTTCTACAACGCTATAAATAAAACTAAGCCCTACAATTCACCACTTTTGCTTAATCATTTTATTGTTTGAATGCAAGTATACATAGTTTAGTGCGCATTGTTCTTAGCAGTTGTTATCACTTTCACAGAGGATAATGAGTCTTTCCCTCTGTCACCCTGTTCTCATTTATTATTATTTCCTCTGTCAACATGGCCCCAAAGGGAAAGTGCAGGAAAACAAATTTAGATGAGAACCCTTCCACTGCCACCCTGGTGGACCTCAACCACATTTCACTTGATGATTCATACTATAATATTTCTGACACAGAGTGCGAGTTCGAGTGCCATGAACTGCACCTATGGTTGAAGAAAAAATTTCTTGATAAGTAAGATCAGATTAAATTGTGGGAATCCCTTCTTCCCCTCTTCTATTTTCCTAAGACTTATGACTTTCCAGATCTGATTATCTGGTGTCAAACTAGATATGACCATGTCGAAAGAGCAGTAGTGGCCCAAAATGGTGACTTTCTGATATCCATTAC
The DNA here is from genome assembly GCA_034641835.2 of Pinus albicaulis. Taxonomy (NCBI): domain Eukaryota; kingdom Viridiplantae; phylum Streptophyta; class Pinopsida; order Pinales; family Pinaceae; genus Pinus; species Pinus albicaulis. The sequence continues at coordinate 1,277,159,989 of CM076578.1, forward strand.
TATAGAAACCATCAACAATATGGTTCCTATTCGCCAAAATGATTCCTTGAGCCTATTTTCCCAAGCAGCTCTTATGGAGCTATACCATAAGCTGACCTTTCACCAGAGAGCTCAGATTTTTGAGACATTCATACCAGATGATGCTGAATTACCCGAAAGAAATCCACCCTATCCATCTTCAATGTTCCCTAAAGCCATTAGACATATCATCTCCTTACTGTTGTGTCTAATTGGATATCCAGATGATAAAATAATTGATGAATCCATCCTTGGATTCTTTTCTATTTTTTCAAAAGATCAGCAGCCTACCTTCATGTATAATTACACTCAATTTTTGGCTGATAATATGCATGGACAACTTATGAATTTGAAAACAAAAGGGATGTTCAAGTACACCTCTGTATTTGTATATATGTTTTGTTTTAGAAAGGAGCTTCACTTCCAATCACACTCAATAAAAAAGATGAACAGGGAGTCAATCAATTAGTTATCCATTGGACAAAGATGGTCAGATATGTTTCAGCTAAATTCATTTTCTCAGATTTCATTGACACAATTATACATCCAGTAGCACAACTTTTCATTAGCCAGACTTAGCCCAAAATTGGTGAAGATATCAAAAGGAATATGCATTTAAGTGATCAAGTTAGTACTGGTGACTCATATTTATACCAGAAGTTTACTAAAATAAGGGTATATGGTTGTGAGCTAGCACCATATAAGCTGCGAAAGTATGTTCCAATGAGAATTTTCTCTTTGGAATATATTAGGCAGATGATAAACATGGATGCTATTCACTTTTTATCAGGTAAAAGAAAGTCACAATTCAAGATTAAATCTAAAATTGGTTCATTTATCTTCAACACCAGATAAGCTGGTATTGAGGCAGATACACTTTTAAAGAATATTAATTTTTAGCCCAGCTTCACCTAGTCTTATGACCCCTTTGGCATCATTTCAAATCTAAGGGTTGAATTAAAAAAAACTCCTTACAATCATAATCTAAGGAAAAAATCAAAAAATTCATGAATCAAGAGCAGTGGGCAGAGAATACACTTTAGGAAGCAAAAGAACAGAATCTCCCTTCAACCTTTACTTTTCAAACTCCAGTTGCTCAAAGTAAACAACAGAAAGGGGTAAGGAAAGAAACATCAACTCCAATGGATCTAGTCAGAAAATTCATAATTCAACAGAAGAATAAAAATAATGATTTAACAGACTCTATAGAAGAAAATCAAAAGCAACCAGAAATCATTGATCTTGGAGATCCAGAAGTCTCTACATTAGTAGGAGAAATTGTTCCTACTACTTCTACAACAAATTCGTCTTCTCAAGAGCCTCTAAAGATCATTCATAATGTTGGTATCAACTCACTCGATAATCATAATATATTCTCAAAGTTCTTGGAGATAAAGTAGAAGAATGGGACACTAAAGTCAAATGTTTAAAGTCAATTCTCGAAGTGGACCTCCACTTCACAGCACAGACTTCTCAGCTTTTAATAGTGAAAAATGCATAATGAAAATTTCTTCCGTACAAGCTCAAGTTCATTTTCCAAAGTCTCCATAATATTACAAGAAGACCATATTTTAATTTCATACTAATCAAATTCATCCAATAGATCAAATGGATATGCACAGACAGTCTGGTGAGATTTTGTTCTCCACCATGACTACTACAACCATGTCTCTGTCTAGGCTTAGAACTGCTTTATCAAATGTACAGTCTCAACTCAAAATTGAGAAACTTTCTTCTCTAGATAAATGCAAAAAATTAAATTCTTTAGAAGTGTTGGTGGTTAAAATTGGATATGATCCAAAATATCGTAAAGTTGTAGAAGAAATCCTCAAGAAGAAAAATGTAGACATTGCAGCTCTGTGAAAATGGCTCAAGATGCATTCTACAGAAGGCCCACAGACAAAGGAGATTCAAGAAAGTGAACAAAAAACAGAATATATTCTCAAGTTAATCTTTGAGAAAAATATTTAGATTAAGAATATGGACGAACAGATTGAAGGACTGCTCAAGGAGATAGAATCAATTGAGCTTGCAATAATTCCAATAACAACAGTTGCTATAGAAGTTGCAAGTACAAAACCCAGTTCTTCATCAACAACCATCGAATCTACATCAACAACAGGTGATCCAGTAAGAATAGCACAATAATTGGCCATACGAAAATAGGAAAAAGAGAAGCTGCAAGAGAAATTTAAGAATTTAGAAACTCAAAAGATTAAAAATGACACTTTATATATGGAGGAAATGCAAAAGTCTCACAGGTTAGGACTCAAGATCATGATTTTAGAAAGTGAATTGTTAATGGAAGACACCTTGGCCCAAGCCAAGGAAAGTATATGGACAAAGATTAGTCAAGAAATGACATATGTACAACCATCCATATAGATCATTTTTTAACAGCAAGAATTGATTACTAGATGCAGGAAAATCATAGAAAAGGAAAAAGTAGCACTCAAGATCAAACCAGCAAAATCATCATATATGATAAAAGTGCTCAATTGAAAGAGAAAAGAAGAGTTAGAACAGATAAATATTTCAGATGGAACAACCACCATCTTGGAGATAAAAAATGTTCTACAAAAGAAAAAATTACTAAATCAGCTGGAGACAAAATGTCAAACCTTGGAAATTGTTGTCCAGAGATTTCATTCAAAGTTTAATGTGTTGTACCAAAAGGGACTACCTGGATTGGTAGCTCCAAATGAAAAACTGGTAAATCTGGAGGAATATTGCAAAATTTGTATACCATTGCAATTGACAAGGATAAATTTTCAAGGATGAAAGGACATATAATAGCTAAATCCTTTCTTGATGCTTCAGAGTTTGATTTAATTATAACACATGAAATCAAGCATTTGTCTCTTAACAAGACAACTTTTTAAAGATACATAGGGGTGGATGAATTTTTTAGAAAGGTGGTAAATCTAGAACTTCCGAGTGAAGAAATATGGGATAAGCTATTTTAAACCATCGAGTAATTTCTGACTCCGACACCATTCTAGCACATCAGCATTTTTGGGCCACATCATCAATTGTTTCATAAAAAACAGTGGCAGGTCACTTATCATTTTTGTTTTCCTATTATTTGAGACTATTATTGTAATGAGTTTTAGATATTTCTAAGTCATAGAAATTAGTATAAATAACTCTCCATTCGAGTTATTAAGGGTTTCACCCTTGGATGAGCATTTTTAAAGCAAAAGTGTATGAGCTTTTAATCATTGATGATAATAAAAGGATTCTAGATTTGTTTCAATTAGTTTATTCTCTTGTAATTTTTCCATTTTTTATTACATCTTATTTCTGCATATGTTTAATGTTTATGAAGATAATTAGGTAAGAAAAAACTATGTTTTAGTCTATCTTAAATCCCCTGAGGTTATTATCTATAGTATTGAATGACTTATTTAAGTGTTTGTTTTTATAAGTCCCTCTACATCAGTTAATTATCAACATTTTCATAAAGTAAAATATGTTTTGTTAAGTTGTTAAACACTGTTTGAAAATATTTCACACTTATGGTTATTAAGCATTCAGTTTGAATATTTAATTCATCATACTTTCTTAAATTTTTTTCTTTCACACATGCAATCTCAAATCACTGTTTGAAGTAAAGCAACAACCATTTCCTTATTGATTAATATTATCTAAAGTTTAAACATATATTTATGCAATTTATTGATACATTGGTTGTCCAAAAACCCCAACTTAAAAAACAAAATTACTATCGATGCTATGTCTTAATTAATTGACCCAAATTATCTCAGAGGACAACATCAAGCAGGATATACAATAAAGAATGGAGGGTCATGTCTCAATTATGGCCTAGTGATCCCTAGATCAGACTGTGGATTGTAGTAAATCCTATAGACTAGGAGACAGGAAAATGCCTCAAAGTGTAGGTGGATAAATCTGGTGGCATCCATGTTTGTTTATGGCCCAATGATCTGGTGAGGATTGTGGTAAAACCGATTTTATTGATGCGGGTGAGGTGGTGTAGCCTTAGGAAACCCTAGTTGGTTCTTTCGGTTTGAGTCCCAAAATCATGCTTAGAATATAGCATGGGGGTTATTGGCTGAAGAGAGATTTGGCTCAAAAAATCTATGGTCAGGTGGAATGTGGTAGTCCCATACCGGATTGGCTTTTACATTCATGAATAAGATTTCCTTTCCTTGGTATTTTATGTGTAAATGTACTGGATTCTATATAACATTTATGGTTTTTGTATCCTCAGTATTTCTGTTGTTTATATGCTGGTTATGAATTTGTTTTATGACAGTTAAAATGTATGGTTCTCAACATGTTTTTATTTGTAAACTAATGAGAAGTGAATATATGACCTAATAAATGATAATGTAGCTAATGATATAAGGGATCAGTGCTTCTTAGCGATTTTCAGATAAGTATGAGTGCATTATGCTCATATATGTTGTTTAAAACCATAGAATGCATACTTGTGACATGTTTGAAGAAATTAATTTCATGACTAGTAGGGGTCCTTTCATGTCCTTATTCAATTAGTTTCATTTAATTCATTAATTCATTGTTATCTTTCATTCCTTAAAGTGTCATGGAGTTCTCAATAGTGATCTGAGCCCTGGGCCTAAAAAATTGGTGTAGAAATCGGAGCCGTGGGCACAGATCTATCTAGGAAAGTCCCCAGTTGCACACATGCCCATGTTGTGGGAACGAGTGGAGGGTCCCAGCTGCACTCATTCCCATTTCATGGGAGCGAATGTAGGATTAATGTAGCAAAATTTAGTCTGTCTGAGGGGCCGGTGACCTGGAATATTTGGATGGATCCTGGGGGTTCTATTGCATATGTATAAGGTTTGTGTTGTTGTGTTCTGTTGATTCCACTTACTTAACTAACACATAGGGAGTTAAAACATATCATAGTAACTCCTCGTCACATGTTTACCCCATTTGGACGATTACTTGGGTGTATGTGGGAGGAGGTTCTTACAAGGCATTGACAACAACACTTTTTTGGAGAGAGGCATGTTAGGTCCATATAATACTAGTGTAGCCCTTATATTTTTATTATTGTGCCCTTAATTTATTATTGTTATGTATGCCCTATTTATATTTTTACCCTTTAGACTCCTATCTATACCAAGGAAGTATTTCCATTTGAATCATCCAACAATTATTCAGTTATGTGATGTAAAAGGAGGTTTCCCCCTAAAAGTGGCTTATTATCAAGGCATTGATCTATATCTTCTTATGTTTTTGTGTTATTTTGATTTGGGTACATAACATGAACACTAAAATAAACCTCTAACTACTCTAACTAATGATTTAATTTCAAAGCATTATTCTCACCTTGATATAGTTTGATATATGTGTTCACTTCCATCTTAAAGAGAGATTGTGAATGGTACTCAAACTCATCTTCTCTTTTTCTAGTTTCCTAAACTCCTATTGTTCTTCTAAATCCCCAAATTTATCGTTTGATCTAACTTGTGCATTTGAACCTCCATCTTCTCCAAATAACATGAGCATATTAGTTAGAGACACTATGAGCAGGATCACATTACGGTTGATATTTGTGACTTGCAACCATGGATAAATATCCTCTACAAAGTCTCTACGGTTATCATAAACTAATTAATCGGTAATGGATGGGGTTTTATGACTTTCTACTTCAACTGATATTTTTAGTATGAATCTTAATCGCAAGTGTACGAAAAAGGCTCACTTTAGTCGCGCATAACAAATAGCCCTAACAACAAATATGGTTGTCAATATCTTTAGATCTAAAATTAGTTGACCAAGATAAATGCTGCAAAAATCTAGATCTATGCATTAAAAGACATTAAGCAATAAATAAAAGCAAGAGTTGCTCCATGCATCCAATAGACAAGACAAGATTGTTTTAAAGAATTTTTGTATTTTTTCACACCTGGGAGGAGAACATAGAAAGATGTTACCAGTCCTCCTCAATGGGATGGGTTCCTGTAAGTCCTCAACACTTTATATCTAAAATCCCTCTCTCTTGATGGTGTATAAAACCTAGACAAAAATGGAACTCAAAGGGAGCTCACAAGAAAAATAGTAGCAAAATATGACAATGATGGTGGATCAAAGTCAAACCAAAAGTATAGATCCAGAGTGACCTTTAGGCAACAAAAGGTAGTGAGTGAATGGAAAAACCCTTCTATTTATAACAAAATATTGAGTTAGTCTAGATATTGGTGCATAGTTAAAATATTATTAACCAATTCTAGATCCAAATTTTATGGAATATTTTATTATATTTGTTGGAGGGAAAAAGAATTTGAATTGGGTCAAATCCCTTTATTTGTAAATAATAAAGAAATAAATGATTTATTTATTATTTTAAGGATGTGGTTGAGTAATAATCAAATAAATAATGATTTATTTAATTATTTATAAATGATTTAGTCAAATTTAACAAGGAATATTATTTAAATAAGTTTTAAATAATTATTCCTAGAAAATTATAATATAAATAATAATTTGTCTGATTAAGTTTCCTATTTTGGGTTAAATATGACCAGGAATATTAATTAAAATATTGTTTAACTAATTATTCCTTGAGGAAAATCAAACAAATGTGGATTTATTTAATATTTCCTCATGGAGTTTCCTCTTTAGACCATAAACAACTTAATAAAGGTGGTTTACTAAGTTACTTTTCATAATGAAATCAATTTTACTTAGGGTAAAATTGGTCTTACATGGTGTACTTAGGTCCATATAATAGTAACAGGATAGATGACCGAAAAATGGTGTAATACATTTCCCCCCAACGTGTGAGCATTAGGAGCTAATCGTATGACCGAAGTACGTTGTAGTAACTCAATCACTAGACACCAAAGGGGAAGTCAGAGAGAGAGAAATATAAGGTAGACGAAAGCACTAGAGGACTAAACCTTGAGTAGATGAGTCTTACAGGTGCAACAAGTCTCTTTTATGAGTGAGTACCCGTGCTATCGGCGGCAGGGGAGGCATACCTATGCCCGTCGAGACAAAGTACAAAGAATAATGCGTCCAGTAAACAAGGGACTGAAAAATATAGTACATGATGGCATAAACATGAGCCAGGTAAAAACATGATACTGAATCCCACATACATACTGTGCCTGGGATAATAGCCAAGACTTATACAATAATATCTGAGTACATGAGATATAAATACAACCAATGTGCCCCTGTAAACAGGAAAGGGCTCTGAAAATCTGACTGATACATGCAAACTAAAAGGCGCTGCAAGCGGCTAAGGCTGACATCATCAAATCTATGGTGCTACATCGAAGGCTATACTGAAGAGGTCATCTGGGCATGTGGGAGGCTACCTGAAGGGCCACCCCCTCATGAGGTCTGAAAACATCTCACACACACCCGGGAATCACCAGTATCATCTGTTTCATCACTGAACCATCAAGTATACGGATCTCGATCATGCTATAAGGAGATGGATCTGAGAAACAACCAAGTCAAAGGGAAATAAGGAGTCCCTTTTCCTGATCCGAGGCACTAGACAAGAGTGGAAGCTGGAACCAAGGTACATTGCCTTCTAGACCTATCTTCTGGAATGAATGATCTGATGTCGACAGAAGGAGGTCTACCATAGGTGAGGCAATAAGGGATCCTAAACTAAGGCATGAGAGAAAATAGTAGAGCGACTAACATACTGACACCAGGGATGATGATGGAATGGGGGGTAATGAGTAGTGGACAGACGACTTCCCTCGTTAGAGCATAAAGGGTCTGGATGACCTGGCAATGACTAACACAATATCATAAGGGATAGGGGACAGTAGGACTGAAGGCCATAATGTGCGACATAAGAGAGGAACCAATCAATGAAGTATGGAGGACTATAGCGGGATATAAAGGGACTCAAGATAGATTCTAGATTCCATGGATACGATGATGACTCAACTCAGATGCTCTAAACAAGGGTGACTCGATGATGTTGCCACATAGAAAAGGTCTGGTGGGGACTATAAAGACATGAGTACAAGATGGTTACTCACGATGAAAATTGACACGAGCATGGACAAGTATGGAGGCAAAGTGGTGCCCCAAGTACAAGTGTTGCAAGTGAAGAAATTCAATTTTGAGGAGTAGTGAAGTGACGCTTCTTGGACAAAACGTGTCCTGGTGAAGTATCAAATCACAAAAAACTAACAGACACCCATTTGTGAGCTCGATGGGAGTTTTCCAATGGGACAGACGGTTTGTCAAACTGAGCTATGGTTTGGCCGCAGCGGGCAAAAGAAAAATCTGGGGTTTCTCAATTAATAAGGCATTTTCCCTCCAAATTCACTCATTTGCAAGTGTAGCTCTGGTGAATGTAGAGAGGAGAGAAGGCCCTAAATCTTGTAGCGATCGTAGTGGACAAACCGACCGTTGGAATCGAGATCCGCCAGTTGTAGGGAAGAGGCCTAACCATACTCTTTCAATTAAGGGGATCAAAATTTTAGTTTAGGTACCCAAAGCTCATGAACAGGCCATGGCGCACTTTTTGGGGTTTGTTCTTCGGCCTAGGTAGCAGGTACTGGGCAGAAAACAACGACCTGTCCGAGAAAGGGGGTTTCAATGCTATTTTTGGCTAAGATCTGGGATTTTTATGGTTGAGGGCCATAGATGCCCCCAAGCATGTTATGTTCATGCCAAAATGTATTTAGAAAGGGGGAATATAAACACATTTTTATGATGTGGTGTGCCATTTTCTTTCGTTATGGTTATGCAGTTCGAGAAAGAGAATGGAGGATTACCAATCTCTTTTGGTACTACATATATGAAGTAAATGGACTTAAGTTTCCGGGTTGGCATACATGGTGTCACTATCCCAAAGAGAGGATTTTGACATAATGAACTAGTGCTCTCCTAGAAAACCCACAGGTTGGTCAACAACAATGTCTAGGGGACTGGGTTGCTGATGTAAGGTGCAGGAATGATGAGGGGTATCATCCCTAGAGTGATATGAAGTGATATGGGACTCTAGAGGTTCTTCTAAATGGGGAAGAATAATGGTACTAGACTCGACACGACCAGATACACTAGGAGATTTGTGGATAATTGCTTCTGCTAGACTCTAAAATATGGGTGCCCCCTTTACCCAAACATTGGGTGTTAATGTAATGGCCACAAGGTGTATGTGGTTCGAATGCATGGGTTTGATGTAAGGGGGGATAGATAAATTCAGGGGTGGTGACTACTTCCATAATGTCATTATTGTAATAGAAGATGGGGTGACTGGTGGAAGAAAGACCACCTGACGCGGCGAAGCTACCTGACTCATCATCATGAGAAGAGAGGTTCACATGCGCATCGTCACAAGGGGTGACAGAAAAAAAAGTAGATGAAGGATCGACCGATTTTGAGCCCAGGGTGATTGCTGAAGGGAGGTCGAGCGAAATAGAAGGGGAAGTCTTAGAGGGAGTTTCCACTGCGGGTCTCATTGATTATGATAGGTATAAGAAGGTGGTCGTAGGCTCCTCCATCTCGAAATCAGCAGGGGGAATGTGAGTGGGAGTAGGTAAATCCTCAAGCTAGCCTACATCATACTACGCAAGGATGACAGAGGTGGATTGATTCTGTTCAAATTCATACTCCCAAACTAACTCTAAAGAGGCGCAGTAATGCGTGAGGCGGGTACAGTGGTGGGAATAATGGCCATGGAGATCACACAAAGCATAAGGTTGGTTGGTGTGAATAGTCTTAGGGTTCTTGGCTGCAGTCAAGGAAGAAACAAAGGCTTCAGGGACCGTAGACTCAGGGAACGCAACATTAACCATGGGCTTGATATGAGGCAACTCAGGATAGGTACGGGTGGCATGACCAACGACATCACACAAAGCACAAGGCTTTGGAGGCAGGGGAGGAGCAGGGTCAGTTGGGGCAGCCTTGTCTTTTGATGCCCTCTTGCAAGCTTTTCCCTTTTTACCCGAAGATAACGCAACAGGAGAAGGTTCCTGTTGAGGTGGCTGAGGCACTGTAGCAGCGGGAGAATTCATGGGGACCGGTTGAACCGGGGTCAAAGAAAGATAAGGTTTTGGTTGACCAGGCTGGGTAGCGGCTGGGGGATCAATTTACCAGAAGGGAATCCTCAAGGTTAGGTTGGGAAGAGATAGGGTAGCCATGATAGGTACCGAGAACACTCCAGGAGGGGGAGTTAGGAATGGTATCTGACTGGAGGGGTAATGACCAGGAGAGATGGCTCCAAGATGGTTAAGGCATGGAGTAATTGTTCCACGACGGTAGAGAGGCTCATGGATACCAGTTGTAGGTGAAGGGCTAGGAGGAGGAGGTCCCGAAGGTTGAATTTAAGGGCTAGGAGTATGCTGTGGAGGGCGAGGTTGCTGACTAGCCAAAGCAGGCCTCTTGAGGGAAGCCCGAGATGATAGCATCATACAAACATTCTATGAGATGGGATCAAAGACAGGAGCAGGAAGACCATGGAATGTACTAAGCAAAGAGGAGTCTTTGTAGACTCCGGGTGAGACACTGGTCAAGGGGTCGATAGTTTTCTTATTGGCCACCGAAGATATGATGAACTCAGGGGAGGTCTGAGACTTCGGTTCGTAATATGTCAACTGGTCAATGGTGACTATATTTCCACTATGGGAAAAGGAAATCTTGCGGTGGACTGTAGATGGTATATCAGACACTGCATAGGTGTATCTACGACCCAATCGAATGTTATAATCTAAGGGGGCGTTAATGACTTCTACGTCAACACAAACAGTCTTGCCCGCAAGAGTAATAGGACAATTGTGGAACAGGCCAATGGGCTGGGAAGCATGGCCATCCCACACTCAAAGAGTGATCATGGAAGGGGCCTGCTCAGGTGATCCTAGGTACTTCCAAACCGAAGCGAACATCACATAGGTGGGTGCCCCCTCATCAATGATACAACGGGAAATGTTGGCGTTCCACATCTTGACTTGGATTTGGAAGGCAAAGGAAGCAGGAAGAGGAGGATGTTATGAACAGTCAACATCGAAGACGATCAGTAGATCATCCGAAGGATCTACAACACCCATGGAAGATAGTAGAGATTCTCGTTGTGAAGGGTACAACTGGAGGATTTCTAGCATTGAGATGGTGGCAGGAGATTGCGCCAAATCATCTACTATACTATACAAATGGGTAGCTTTGCCAAAAGCAGCATTTCGGCGTAGTGGTCCCTTAGGGATCTTGGTATGAACCTCTGCCTTAGGCTGAGGGATCTGTAAAGGACCATTAGGTGTCGAAAGAGGCTCTGTAGAACCTGAAGAAGGGGGCTAGGGGATAGACATAGTGGGAGGCTTGTTGTACTGACGGGACCGAGTCTGAAGGTTGATATCTACAATTATAGGTTGGTCAGAGTTCATCATGAGAATATGGTAATCAGAGGTACTAGATGGAGGAGGTTGAGTGGTCGCCTAACCTTCAGGTGGTTGGGTAGCCACGAATCCTTGCTGAGGGAAAGAATTAGTAAACACAGTCGGCTGACTAGGTGCAGTATTGGGAGGGATCTAAGGGGAGGCTTGTTGTCCTCGCAATATTGATTGAGACTCCCACATCTGCCGCATCTTTGTTAAAAGAGGACAATCATGCATGTAATGACCATAAACACCACAACAAGAACAAGGCTTGTTAGTACAAACAAGCTTGTCCTACTTGGGTTGCATGCCCTGTTGCTGGTGAGCAGTGTTAGGTGCATTATTTTGAGTATTTGGTCCAAGATTACCAGAAGAAGATTTATTTTGAGTGCCTTTCCTCTTCTTTTTGGAAGGAGGAGGATTAGTCGCGCCCTGTTGTGCATACACCTGCCCTTGAGGGGGTGGTGGCTATTGTTGCGGGGGTTGAGAAGGCAAGGGAGGCAAAGGTTCTAATGCTTGAGGAGCTGGAGCACCAGGTTTTGGATACGGATGATAAGGAGGTTGGGTAACATTATGGTAAACAGGAGGTTGGGAAAAAGGAGGAGGCATGCCGTATCCTGGATACATGCTACCGGGAGGAGGAAAAGTGCAGGAGGTGCTGGCCCTTCCCTGAGGAAAACCATAGCCCATAGGAGGCTAAGCATATGGATGAGAGAGAGCTCCAATAATACCATCGGTAGCTTGAGATGCACCCGGTGCGTTGGCACCAACAGGTCTAGGAAGATCAGGTAGAATGGTATAAACATAACCTGACTGAGCGTAGATCACGTCATATTTTAACGCAATCTGGAGAGCAGCTTCTTCAGTTTGAGGGAAATGCGATGCGACATCTTTGCCTATAGCAGGAAAAAGAGATCTAAGTAACGAGTCCATGTAGACATGGTCTTCGAAGGTAGGGGCTCGACATAGGTTCTTTCTTCTTCGACATTCCTGAACATGATCGGATAGGCGGGTCGCAGATGATTGACGGAAAGAAGTCAAAAGTTTGGTACCAGTGTCATAATGAAGGGGAAGTTGTAAATAAGATAGAAAATCCTGGGCAAGAGTCGCAAAGGTGGTATGAGAGGATGAGGCCTGATCAACATACCACTTAGAAGCTTCACTAGTAACTTTACATTGGAAAAACCGAAGATGGACAGAGTCATCGGTAATGGAGTTGAATGAACACCACATGTGGAAAGATCAAACATGATTTGTAGGATCTTCTCCAGAAAGACCTTCAAACTTGGTGTTTGGTCAATTTAGTGTATCCTAAATTGCTGCATTTAATTTGTCAATCCGGGAATCGTAAACTGATGAAGTGCGGCGCACTATATGTGCAAGACAACCTATTTCTTAACTTTTTGTCGTTTTTGGTTTTCTAAGGTGAAATGGAAATTCTAAGATGAAAACAAGTTTGGTTATGTTTATTCAAGGAAGTGATATCCCCTATAATGATTTACCAACTTGAAACTTTAAAAAGAAATTTGAAATTTACAATGATAAGACTTGAAAGAAAATGAAAATGTACTGCTGAAATGAAAAGGTGCTGCTAATCTAATAAATCAAAACAGTGAACTAGTGAGCATAAAAACCAAACTATTCTTGCTGCCGACTAAACATAAAAGAAACTATGCTGAAGGAAATTCAAAATTGCAACAAAATAAATCTAAATCAGATTACATCAATTTATCTTCTGATCCTTCATCATTAGTCCAGCTATGATTTTCGGAAGTAATCATAAACAACTTGAGTAACTGATATTTAGCTTGCAGAAAGTAAACTAATATCAAACCATACATTCATGATTCAATCCCTCACCATCAGTCCAGCTGTGGCTTTCGGAGGCAACTAAAGATGTCATGCACGATTTAATATATCTAAATTTGTGGAAAAGAAACTAATATTAAACTACACATTTCATGATACAATCCCTCACCATCAGTCCAGCTGTGGCTTTCGGAGGCAACTGAAGATGCTATGAGCAGCTTAATATATCTAGATTTGCAGACAAGAAACTAATACTAAACTACACATTTCATAATACAATCCCTCACCATCAGTCCAGCTGTGGCTTTCGGAGGCAACTGAAGATGCTATGAGCAATTTAATATATCTAATTTTGCAGAAAGGAAACTAATACTAAACTACACATTTCATAATACAATCCCTCACCATCAGTCCAGCTGTGGCTTTCGGAGGCAACTGAAGATGCTATGAGCAGCTTAGTATATCTAAATTTAATTACTGAAGCAGATAAGAAATACTGAAATTAAACAAAAGCTATGAAAAGCAAATTAGCAACAGAACAATGTTAGTTTCATGTCATTAGTCAAAAAGCTATGAAAATGCCCGGGCTGCCTATCTATAACCTGAAACAAGAACACTGATCAGTGATTAACAATCATAAAGCATGAAAGACAGAAATGAAATGGAAATTATGGAAGTGTATAAATAGAAATAAAACAAATGCAATGTATGAACATATGAATGGATTATGACACAATGATTTCTAAAGAAACGAAATGAAAATTATACACTAATGCACAAAACCTTAGCTGAGCAGGGGCCCTCTACACCAGCCTTGGCAACGGTCCTCAAATACGAATTAAGTTGGAAAACAGAGTCTTCTTATATTAAAAAGCAGTCATTACAGAATGGTGATGTTACGGCACAAGTGCAGCGTAATCACACTACAGAGCAGACTAATAAAAGATAACAGAGACTAACATCCACTAACTCTATATGCGTATGCAAACGCATTATATATAACAAAAGAAATATAACTGTCTCCTAAAGTTCATGCTGGTGGAGAGCATGTAGACCACTACGTCCACGGATCTAGGATCATGGCCGTGTTGGACAGTAAATCTACGAGAGGTGGATGCTTGAATTCGACTAAGGAGCCCTGTACAGATGTCGATTTATCCTCCGCAGGCTTAGAAACGGCCGTATGAATCTTCATGTGACACGAAACAGAGTCCTGCCGACATGAGACTCCATGGTTGACTTCCATGTGGACGCCTTTGACCGCGGCTTCTTTGGATGAGTTTACTTGAACCAATAGGACACGAACCATGTCCACGTCATTCCTGACCTGCCCATGTGGCTCGTTTTCCTTGTAGACACCTGTAGCATAGAGTTTCACAAAATAGCTGCGGAAAGTTGCAGCAGCTGCGGAAAGTGGCAAGATTCCGCAGTTGAATGAACAAAATCTAAATCAAATAGCAAACACAAAAATATAATTAAAAACCATGTTAGATGCTCTTTTGCACATGATATTGACAACTTGGGAGGTTCAGGTGAGTGAAAAAGGTATAGAAAAGTGTATGGAAAAGATGCAGATTTGAGACTCAACACTTGGGGATGTCGGAAGGGAGCTTGGTAGGCATAGCAGGCCAACTAGCATCATGGTGTATAAGGTTATTGATCAACTAGTTAAAATCGTGAAGATTGAGGCCTGCCATATAGGGGAGCAAGGGCGCAGCTGGGGTAGTTCATGTTGCGGTTCCACTAGTAGTATTCCCAACATTAGGGTCGGCGCTACCACCAGTGTTAGGTCCTGAACCAAACATGGTGAAGGTGACAAGGGGAGAACCAGGGGCAGAACCAGAAGGGAGAACCAGGGGGAGAACCAGGTGCAGAAAAACAACAAAAAATCAAAGGAAAATTTGTTATAAATGAGGTGGCGAAAGGCTATAACCTGGAGGGAAGCGGAGGGGACCCTAGAGGAAAATAAAAAAAAAACTAAATCAGGTGTTTTGGATGGATAAATAACCAATCTGAAGTGGATCTGAAGGTAAGGTATCAGATCTAAAAAAAGGCTGAACACTCTGAAATTTCAGACAACCTGCAACAGCTAAAACTCTTCCACAAAAGTTGGAGGGTACTGACGCCCTAGGGGTCTAGCTTCCCACTTTTTTGATCAAAACAGAATAATTACAAGTAAAAAATGGGCAGAGATGGAGGTCAAACAACCCTGAACAGAGGCCCAGACAAACCCAGAAAAATATTTGAAAAATTCCCGCAAAAAGTCCATGTCACAGTTTCTGACCTGTTTTCTGCAGAGGTCGCAGGTTTTTTCCTATTTTCTTTGCCCTAGAGGTTCAGGCCGTAGGTTTTGGCCCAAAAAGTGTAACTTACACTTCCAACACTCTTGGGAGCATGTTTCATAAAAGTTTGTCGTCTCAGCTGTGGCTGATGGCTGTCACCCGCGCATAGGTCCGAAAACACATGGAAGTTAGAATTTTCAATGTTTTAGGGTTTTATAGGTTAAAAACAAAATCAAGAAAAGAAAAGCAAGAAGTTGAAGAGAAATCCTAGGGTTTGAAGTAGCTAGATATGTAGGGATCTGAAAAATGACATAGGTCGTAATCATAAACCCTTGTGGAGTCGCCAGTTGTTAGTATGAATCTTAATTGCAAGTGAACGAAAAAGGCTCACTTTAGCCACGTATAACAAAAATCCCTAACAAAAAATATGGATGCCAATATCTTTAGATCTGCAATTAGTTAACCAAGATAAATGCTACAAAAATCTAGATCTATGCATTAAAATACATTAAGTAGTAAATAAAAGCAAGATTTGCTTCATGCATCCAATAGAAAAGACATGATTGTTTTAAAGAATTTTTGTATTTTTTGACACTTGGGAGGAAAACATAGAAATATGTTACCACTCCTCCTCAATGGGATGGGTTCTTGTAAGTCCTTAGCACTTCAAATCTAAAATCCCTCTCTCTTGATGGTGTAGAAAACCCAGACAAAAATGGAACTCAAAGGGAGCTCACAAGAAAAATAGTAGCAAAATATGACAATGATGGTGGATCAAAGTCAGACCAAAAGTATAGATCCAAAGTGATCTTTAGGCAACAAAAGGTAGTGAGTGAATGGAAAAACCTTTCTATTTATAACAAAATATTGAGTTAGTCTAGATATTGGTGCATAATTAAAATATTATTAACCAATCCTAGATCCAACTTTTATGGAATATTTTATTATATTTGTTGGAGGGAAATAGAATTTGACTTGGGTCAAATCCCTTTATTTGTAAATAATAAATAAATAAATGATTTATTTATTATTTTAAGGATGTGGTTGAGTAATAATCAAATAAATAATGACTTATTTAATTATTTATAAATGATTTAGTCAAATTTAATAAGAAATAGTCTTTAAATAAGGTTTAAATAATTATTCCTAGAAAATAATAAGATAAATAATAGTTTATCTAATTAATTTTCCTGTTTTGGGTTAAATATGACCAGGAATATTAATTAAAATATTCTTTAACTAATTATTCCTTGAGGAAAATCAAACAAATGTGGATTTATTTAATATTTCCTCATGGGGTTTCCTGTTTAGACCATAAACAGCTTAATGAAGGTGGTTTACTAAGTTATTTTTCATAATGAAAGCAATTCTATTTAGGGTAAAATTGGTCTTACATGGTGTACTTAGGTCCATCTAATAGTAACAGGTTAGCTGAACAAAAAATGGTGTAACAGATATTATCTATTAGAACTTTGAAAAAAGTAAAATTCCTACTTGGATACCAATATGATCTATAAACTACTACGAATATTCCACTGGATAGTTCATCATGACATATATGATAATAATAGACTGAAATATTAAATATATACTATGACGGTTAATTTTTCCTTAGGTTTCTAGATTTACTAATTATTGTTGTTTTTCTTACCCATGAAATAAAATGAGGAAAATATAAAATATAAAATTACAATCACACACCAAACACGGAAAATACAAAGATAGGATCCACGAACACCTTTTGGGAGAAAAACTAATTACAAGGTGAGTTGCTTTACTCTCTTATGTCTAGAATGGAAATGATGCAAATACAAAGTATAAAGTACTCCCTACAAATTTTATAAAAACTATGGCCCATGGGTTGCTATAGAACAAAAACCCCCTTTGGTTATGCTCTCTCTCTCTCTCTCTCTCTAAGTCCATATAGTTTAAGGACAAAAAAAGGTAGCATTATGGCTCCTAAAGTTTTCCACCCCAACTTTCTAAATTGGGACCATTGGTGAAAATGAAACTGTAAGTTGATTCCATTAATTTTTCCACTTTGAAAGCATCAATATGAATGAAAAAATATAATGATCCAACCCATATCAATATAAACCATTGAATATTTCACATACGGAGGGAGGTGTGTCCATCACATATCTAATTAGTATGGGTTCTTCTTGTCACCTCACTCCACACCAATGCCTATCCATGATCAAACTTGTGATAATCATTCAATGAGAAATGATTATGGGTCATTTCACATTAATACTCCTTTAGTGTTTTTTATATTCGAGAAAAGCATCATATTGGTAAGATAAGCTCCTGACAAAATCTTAATTTGGTTTTTGTTTTTATATTTCCTTACTATGCGCTCTCATATCTTTATTGGCCCTTCTTAGATTTTCATTTCTCCCATGTGTATTCATTGTTTAAACTTGTTCGAGCTTTCTCCTCTTATAGCTATGCCCTCATGCTTCTTGTCTCCCCTCCTAGTGGTTAGGAAATGTGGGGCTATCTATCCAAAGTCATGTGTTTTCCCATCGTCTCTCACTTATATTTTAATTCTCTTTCCCTCACTAATCTCTTTGCATGTCCACCACCCTTTTACTTGCCCCCCCCCATTTTTACCTTACCCCTCCTTAGCTCTCAACTATATCTTTCTCCCCTAATTATTTCTTATCCACCCTATCTCTCTCCATTTTATTCAAGGAAATCATGTCACGCAAGATTCTGAATTTTATCAAACCAAGTTATAATAACAAGGAGCTTCACTAAAGGAAAAAACTCATAGATTCAACTAACTCAAACCTCATTTGGTGTACAAAGAAATGGATGCACAAAGTGTATAAAATCACATAGAAATAATATTATTGTTTGACCATCAATTGAAGGATGATGTGGGGAATGAGTCCTTCACTTGGTAAAGAATTGAACTAGGCAGGCCCAACATATGCAAGTATTAGAGATGCAGTGGAAACTAAAAAAAATCATAGGTAAGGTGCTTGTTGAAAGAAATGATGCCCATGAAGAAATCCTCCTTTGAATTGATGTGTCCCAGTAACAAGTCAAAAATATGGATCACAAACCCAACAATTTTGTTAAAAAAATGGAAAATTTGGTCATTCAAAGAAGTGAAGAGGATGACCAAGCCCAAGATCCTATCCAAATGGACTCCCCTAATAGAATTTTGTTTTTAAAAATGTAATCATTTAGGATTATATAAATTTGGATTATTTACTTGTGAGGAAGGTGAAAAGCCACAAGCGATGGTGAAAATTCCTGGGGAGTCTAAGAGGCCACTTGGATGATGAAACCAAGGGTCAAAAAATTATAGTTATATGTAGATGATTTGAATAATATTGATCACCATGGTTATCTAGATATTTTATATTTATGTGTATCATCTAATAATAGTATATGAGCAAGGATGTAAGTCCAATATCTACCATATTCTCTATAGATTTGACCTCTTTTTCATATTCTCTTCTCTATGCGTTTGTTTCTTTATTTATTCCTAGCAGAGCTTGATTTCGTTCCACTCTAACTTTCTCAGCTTGATTTAGTATTTCTCTCTCGAGTATGTCAACTAAATTTTGGTTCCCTACCTACTTTATCCTTCCATTTCCCATAACCAAAATATTTACTCTCTGTCTCACATAATCGAAATATTTACTCTCTGTCTCACATGCCCTTTTTTTGGTCTCGTACTAATGAAATATGTATCAAATTTATAATCTAGAAAGCATGTTAGATATGCAACCTACTCTAGTATGCCATTATCCTACCACGAGCATAACTACACCCTCTCTATTTCCTATTTAAAATAAGTGTTTCTCATTTTCCTCAAGCATTAGAGTTCATTTATTCCTGAAAATCTACAACCACACATGTGGATCCAATATATTTTATATAAACCCTCTACAATTCCTTACCAGCTCCATTTGTTGTTGCTACTCAATCCCACACAAATACATTCAATTCCAAGAAATCATGGGATTAATTATGAATATTTCCATTCTCTTTGTGTCATAACCACTCTTGTGACTGGTTAACAGTTTTGGACCCTCCAACATTTAAGGGATCTCCCCAATATGAAGTCTCAACTAGACCTCACACCATTTAGAGTAGGAGTCCTAGCAGTGGGGTGTTAATGATCTACCTTGGTTTGCAAAACACATAGAGTGGTGCATGGTGTCTTTGGAGAGAAAAAGTGTGTGACCCTGCAAAGAGTCAATTGAAATCCATGAAGGTTATAACACATGAAGGGAAAATGAAGTATGCCCCTTGAAAGCTTTTAATAGTACACATGTTGGAAGGAACACATGAGTGAAATGACATCACACGAGCTAACAGGCGGAATAATCCACAAGTTAAGGTGACGAATTAACACATCAACACACATCCAACTAGATTCGTACAAATGAAAATGAAATAGTTCATAAGTATATGTGTAAGTTAAATAACATATATTGAAAATAAACCAAGAATATTCCTACAATATCCACAACATATGCATGAAAGTGTGCCGACTTTGAGTTTTATTAAAATTTATAGTTCCAATCATACATACAACATTTTATAAGCCACTTTCCCCAATAGTGGACTGTGAAGTCTACAATACCTTCTCCTCCAAAGAAGTATACTCCCTCTACAGTATGGAGAATCCAAGACTCACACAAAACTCCAAACGTCTTCGTAAGCCTCAGTGTAGCCAAAATATTGGCTCCCAATATCATGTTACATGAGTTATGAGGATATATTTATAATAAAGGGGGATGACTCTTGGCATGCACCCTTTGTGAATCTTGGAATCCCCTCATGACTCTTCAGATTATTTAAAAAATAACTCGTTACATTACATATGACTCTTCACATTGCAAATATGACACTTGGAATTTCACTTTTACAATAATTACAAATAATATTACATTTTCCACTTGTACCCATATAAGAAAAAATACGGTAGATACAACTTGTCAGCATAACAAGATAAAACACTATGATACTGGAGTTTGGGTTAACTAAGGCTGGGAAAATTCAACTTGATGCTTCTCAGTCACATATTGATGTCAAACTTGGTACGGTTCAATGGTTTCCCCAAACAACATGATAGTGTCAAGATGGAAGCGAACTCTTGCCTTCGTAGCATCTAAGTAAAATGTCTTAGAACCAGTATGAACCTCTTTCTAAATCAGGAGAAAAATTATTTTGATCTAAAGAGGATCACTGATGTAGGTATACATGTTCTGTCTATTCATCTCCAAGTTTTCATGGGTGGAAATATGCTTCAGCTGCTCCAAGTATTCATCGATATCCAGCCAAACTTGTCGTTTGTATTTAGTCTTGGTGAGTGTGAAAACTGATGGTATATTTTGGGTTCTCACCATGAAATCCAAATTTTTTATATATGCGTACATATGAGGCCTAAATGTTTCCAATGAAAGAGGAAAGTTGCTTGTTGTTCTGGATCAACATCCAAACTTTCACTTTCTCCATCTCTACCTACAATTTTATCTTCTTCGCCAGTGTAAGTGGTGCCCCCTTGTATCACATTGTCCAATTATGCACGACAGTGATGAAAGCTTGCATATTCTTAAGGATCTTAAAAAAATGTTTACTATGTCATTGTAAGTCATGTAAGTGGACAACTGCCTTATGTATGGTTAGAAGCTCCTCACAAAGGTCCTGCATAGTGTCTCCAAGTTTGGATACTTAAGCAAGTATCACTGCTCTAATCTCCTCCAAGAAGACATGTGCAGACAGTGCACTCTACATTGTTGCACGGAGTTGTTCAATATCTTATCGGACAACCTATATATTTCGTACCAACTATTTATTCTCAGCCATCAAGTACTGAGTGTTTGATCTCACTGCACCTGTGAAGGCCAAGTTGGCTTCAACAATAGTGTTTGGATTCTGAAGCAACAAAACTAGTAGGCTTGTCAACTTTAATTGTAAAATTACACAAGAGGTATTTGTAATAATAATTTATTATATAAAAATGTATAAGTGATTGATGATAAATGTTACAATGAGGCCCTGCTTATATACCTACGCAGGTGACCTTTCATGATTGGGTATCTCTTTTAGACATGCCTTTTCAGTTAACTAATGACTACTTAACATAATCCTTATTTGACTATTAGTAATTACATTTATTTGTATTTATTCAATTACTTATGAATTATATTCATAACATTGTCTCCTTCTTTGAAAGGCTTTGTCCTCAAAGCTATATTGTCAACAATTTTCTTCATTTTTCATTTGTCATCTCTCACTAGTACCTCTCGGCATATGTAAAACTTGCGTTTTAACCCCCCATCCCCCCCCCTTTTTTTTGTAATAATACTATTTTTTTTAATTAATCAAAATATATAAATTAATTAGTTTAATCAATTTATATAAATTAATTAAGTTATATATATACATATATGAATTAAAATATAGATCTAGTTAATAAACGTTGTCACAGTGTATAGCCTAATGAAGCATTTCGAATCCGGTTAATAAATGATGTTACGGTGTATAACTTAATGGAGCGTCTTGAACACCCTAACCGAGTTGTAGATTCAATCATCTCTTTGAACCTGAAAGCTTCATTGTCTATCTTAATAGTTTCGACGTCACCTACACTCTCTTCATGCTTGCCAAATTCAAGTTTTAAAGAATCATCTGATGAGACATGACTCTCAGAATCGGTTTCAGATTTCTCTTCTTCAGAACTTTGAACTCGTGGTCTTTTAGATCTAGACACTCTCTTCAGCGATTTATTTGGCTTTTCTTGTATGTTCCTTCATCGATTCATTTTCTTCTTCAGCGTTTCATTTTCACTGTTCTCAGAAGGTTTGCTACGGAGAGCATCCCCATCATCTAATTTTTCCCCCTAGGATTTCCCAAGGCCACTGTTGCGGCCTAGCAACCCGTCAGAAAGATGACGAAATGCTATCAAGCACCCAAAATGATCACTCAGAGAAGCACGTTGGCTAGGGCTACCCATATAGTGGTTATCATAAAGATGTTACGTTATTTCCAAATATTTACATGAATAGGTATTGGTTGAATTGAGATTTCTTTGAATGAAAAGATAACTTGCAACAGCTAGTTGGGCATATTGGAAAGGGGTGATATGCCAGACACGATAGTGGAGACCGGTGGAAGAGCCAACCCATAACACAGCAGTGGCCACAACTGACAGGTGTCGGCGAGCAAGGTAAAGGCATGACCACCGCGCGCCCAAACCCAGCATCCTGCACAAGGAGTCACGACTGTACCGCATGCCCATGACGGAAAACGTGTTTCCCTTCGACATCAAAAGTTCTCGCAGGTCATGACTATCTAAAATTTTGAAAATTCTCAGGACGGCACATGCAGTGGCGCTCTAGGCATTGAAATTGTTAGAAGAGAGCATGTCCGTGAGCTAAGAAGCGAGGTCCTTTTTAACAATCGTATCCCGACATTTCTCGTTAATTAGAGGATTGGAAGAAGCAGAAGTCGATGTTTCCGGGATATCCACCTCTTTCGTTTTGTACCCATTTTCATGGCTATCTTCCATGATTGATATTTAGGGTAAACCACTAAAACACAAAACATTAGATTGTGCATTGTCACATGGTGGATATTCAGGGGCTCTTGAGGTTACTACTCGTGGGTGCTCTTGCAACTTCCGCTTTTTATAATTAATTGGAAATTTGTAGTCTGAAATCAATTCATTCAACATATTTTTCATATCACTCTGGCTCAAGACTTTAGTATAATCAAGAATGACTTGTAGGCTTGGGTTTCTAACGATGAACCTACACATTTGTTTCCTCAACTCATCCCGCTGAACGACATCGCTAATGTCGAAGAGCTGGAAGGTGAATGGATTGAGTACTTCATGTTTGACTTCCCAATTAGTCTTACGTTTGTAGAGGACATGAGTAGGGTCATTTTTAAGCGGTAGACAAGTGTGGTCATATGCGAATTCTCATACCAATTGGTCAGCATACTCTTCGGGGACAATAACACTCTTCGAACAATTTTGGGAAACGGCTAGACCCATTCTTGTCTTATCGTTGGAACATAAGAGATATTTTTTTTTGCATCGTTGTAATGTAATGAGTAATTTTTTGTTCATTACTCTCATTATTTTGGTCATGGTTTTCATCCTCCTCTATCTTATATTCCACTTCTTCCTTATTATCGATTTCTTTTCGACATGCTTAAAATTCTGCAATTGATTTCTCTAAACGCTGAAGTGCTACTTGGATTTTACTAAACTGCTCAATTTCTTCAAGATCTACACATAAAGGTAAATTGTACGGTAAACTATGTTCATAGGCTCGTAAGACTATATTGTGCGACATGGCTCCAATACCACTGAAGCAACAAAACTAGTAGGCTTGTTGACTTTAATTGTAAAAATACACAAGAGGTACTTGTAATAATACTTTATTATATAAAAATGTATAAGTGATTGATGATAAATGTTACAATGAGGCCCTACTTATATACCTATGCAGGTGACCTTTCATGATTGGGCATGTATTTTAGAGATTCCTTTTCAGTTAACTAATGACTACTTAACATAATCCTTATTTGACTATTAGTAATTACATTTATTTGTATTTATTCAATTAGTTATGACTTATATTCATAACAAATTCTTGCTGGTGTTTTCCACTATCACCCTTTCTCTCATAAATGCAGGTGATACATGATCATCCAGGAAGTGATTTCTCCATTATTGTAGAATATTCTTCTGGAGTTCATCAAATGACAGATTGTACACATCCATCATTGGATCATCGTCAAGGAGAAATATCTCCCCTTCCTTGCTTGGGGCTGGCTTTCTTGCTGGAGGTGGTGGACTCCGAACGATGACCTGTGGTGCGCTAGGCATTGTTTCCACATCTTCATCTAGCAGCTTTGGTTCCAACTCCTTCTCCGCAACTTCAATCAACTCCTAAATCTATTGAGGAAGCTCCCGATCCTGCATCTATTTACTCTCTCCATTGTCTCCTAGCTGGTTCAGTTCCTGCTCTTCAACCTATATGGGTGTTGTTTCTTTCTCTATTGAACCTTTCCTTCCTTCTTCTTCTTGCTTCTATTTCTTCTCATGTTGTCTTCTCCTTAGCTCTCATTCTTCCCTTATTTATTGTTCTTCTTTCTACAGTCTGAGCTATGCTTCCTTTAAGATTTTCTTCCCTCTTTTCCTCCACTATGATCTTTGTAGCCTCTACCTCCTCTTTTCTTTTGTTGCCAAAGCTTCTTGTGAAATAATGGGATCTACTTCAATCTTCCAGCCTTGTTCCTCCTCTACATTGTCAACAACCTTCATCTTTCCCTTATCTTGTACTGGGTTGTTGTCTATTGTTGTTGTCTGTTATGGAACTGTTGTCATATGTGAAGTAGCTTGTGAATTCCCAGCTATACTGATTGACTCATGGGGTCTGGAGGAGCTATAGAAGTTATTCCATGGTTCCTCCTCTAGCTACTGAAATTCCCTGCTGACCCAGTTGAATTAGATTCTCGCACAATGGTCCTTGAAAATTCCCCCTGAATCTTATGGATTAAAGTATTTTATACCAAAATCCAACTTCACTATGGATTTATATTTGGCATCTACAAATTTTATATTCTTAATCTCGTTTAACCCAATATGTAAAGGAAGCATGGGCAACGACGCTTTCTTATTCCTGTGTAGTGTTGTTGAAAACCCTGTGGCAAGATGGTATGCTACTTCTTTCATGAAAATTTTATCAGTGGCATATCTTGGTAAAAAATGTGGCAGCTTCTGCCTGCCAAACACTCTGATCAACGTGCCATCTAGTAAGGAAAACCAATCTGTAATCTCTAATATTTCCTCCATGGATCCTCGTGATATGCAAGATGGTTATTCCTGAAAGATAAGCCTATAATTTGGGATGATGAAGCTATCTGTTAGTTGCTCCATAACTCCTTTATGGTTGCAATCCGAAAGTAACTTACAATAGATATGCACCGAAATTTTTATTAGTGTCCACATCTAGTTCATGTCTTTTGTGCACAAATTGCATCCAACAGGTATGCAGACATGTAGAATCATGCTTTTTCTCCCTTGTGAGGATCTCAGGCTTGTGCTACATGGGATCTCAACTGATGAGCCAAAATATCTCACCATTTGAACGACTTATGATCATTCACCACCTGGTTAAATAAGATATCTCACCCCTTAGGAAAGGTCTCTATGCTTGGTTGGGCATATATTTTGCAAGCTAGGATGACCAAGAGCTAGTAGGCATTTCTGAGTGACTCTGTCTTTTATATGTGGGTGGGTATCTGTCTAAACTTCGATGGATCCTTCACCCAAATTCTGACAATATCCTTCGTGATCGCATAGATGTGGGTGTCATAGAAAAATGATTCCATGATATTTACTGGCTCGGAAAGATGATACATCCACTCAAAATCTGTCACTACAAATGTGGCAAGCTTCTAACCACTATTTTTGATCAATGTCATAGTTTTCTCATCAATGTGTGAGATAACCCACCTGATCACAACTGCACACAAGAAGGATGGATACCTCCATACAACCCTGTATAGTCCTAATTTTCGTATGCTGAGATAAACATGTCTTTCCTATAAATATACTATGAAGTCCTTTGTAAAATCATATTTAATCTGTTGGCATGTCATCTTTGATTCCTTTTCATTAAATAACTTAGTATTCACATATACTGGCAAGTTAACTAGCGCTTGCTCAACTTCTTCCCCAATAATTATTTCAGTGGTTTATTTTGAGGCAGCTCCCTTTGGTGCCATGGTATCAGTGACTTGCGAGAGAGGTGCTCAACAAATATTGTGCCTATGGGATAGAAAATGTGCTCATGGCAAGAAAACATCAGTCTTAAGAAAATCCACTTTCAAGGCATGTTCAAGCAACAAACCAGACATAATGATAGGAATTATTGTACATTTTTCATTGGAAAGAGGGGCTCAATCCCTATGGTAACTGCACACTATACAGTCCAAGAAATCTTGAGGTCTAAGACTGTGCAATGCACAGTTCATCCAGGGCAGTGGTTTGGGAGAGATTGAGAATTGCGGAGTCTAAATGATCAGGGATGCAGATTGAGCCCTGGAACAATGAAATGCATATTCAGGCCATCCTATACTATGAAATTTGTAGTTACAAAGGCCAATCTCTCGAATTAATCCTTGAGATTGCGCAGTGCCCTGTTGGGCAAAGTGAAAACAGACTAAGGGAATGAGAGATCTGCCCAAGGTAAGTGTGACCAAAGAGAATATATTAGATATGGTGTTCGATTGAGCTCATATATGACTAAGTTTGAATGAAAGATGACATATTGAGTGTGGAAATTGCATAAATGGGAAGAAAACCAAATCGGGGAGGGAGCGTCCCTGCAATGATGCCCATAGGTGCACAAACGAAGAAACCGATGCGACACTTGTGAAAGGAAAATGATAACTTGAAACAACACTTCTATATGCTAAAGCAAGTTGAAATGTCAGCATGCATGCAAAGAAACAAGCAAAACAGTACTCACACAATCCAGATGGAAAAAAGCAACATAAAAAGCGACAACAAGTTATAAATGTGAAACTCACCCGAAAAAGCGATGACAATCACACCAAAGGTTCCTTGATATCCTCAGGAATGATAGAGATCCAATATCGAGTGTGAAAATGAGCTCTAGTGGCATTGATTAAAGGGATTTGAGAAAATTTGGGTTTATGACACGCATACCAAAATTCAAGGAAAAAGCAACACATGGAAAAAGTTTCCAAAAATAGAAAGTGTGTCTCTTTCGGGTTACTAAAAGTAGATCCCTATATTTTGGGGATTTTTTTTATTTTTTAGTTTTTCTACATTTTTCCGGGGAAACTTTCTATGCACATCACCGGGAAATATTGCACAATTATGGGAGTTCGCCAACTTTTCAGCTCAGTGCACTGCGCAGTTTCTGAGCTCAGTGAAGGATTGCATAGTTTTTGGGCTCAGTGCTTGGCTGCCTTCCATGAATGTGTAGTTTCCAATCTCAAGTTTTCCTTCCAGTGATTACTACGCAATTCCAGTCATGAAGGTCATGATTTCCCTCATGGATTGCGCAGTTTCCCTCATGGATTGTGAAAGACTACGTCAACAAGTTAGCATGTGACTTAGATAGATTAGCTAAGTGAAAAGAAAGTGAACATGATAAATATAAATCAAAGCATGAATACCTGATAGCATTACAAGGTAATATCTTGTGAGTAGAAGTTTAGGCCCCAAAATATAAGCGTAGGAAAATATTTGGAGGGTGGTTGTAGCCGCTACAACATTGATGACACACTAGTAAAATGCTGGCTCTCTAAATTAATTTTTTCTCGCGTAAAAATGGTCTCACCCTTCTAGAAGTATTCTTAAATTCAGTGATGACCACAAATGCTTCACTTATTTTGAGTTAAATACATAGTCCCATCCATCCTCTTCATCAGTGGATCACTAACCAAGCCAAGTCAAACCGAGTTGTTTTGATTGGTGATGAGGAGTATATAAGTGCACAAGTAAAAGAATTTTCCAATATTATTTCAATCTCTGGTGTTTCTCCATTTCCAAAAAGCCTGGGCAATACCCCGACAGAGTCACTTCAGGAACACAAACATTTCTTTGTTGCCAACGAGCCTGGATAGTACCCCTATAGAGTTATTTGTCTCACCTCTCTGCGCATGAATTCATTCTCTTATTTCACCCCTTTTCCTTATTTTTTTTAGTTTTTCATTTTTTTGTTCAAAGAACTGTGCATAGGAACTTATTTATTTCATGGGGCGGAAGAGGGATCCTAATTTATTGAGAGTAGAATAGGTTGTTCCTTCAAAGAAGGATGTTTATATACACCTCTAACATTCTTGTTAATGTTTTCCTCCCCTCCTTACTTTATTCAACTAGGTTGATAAGGATTAACGAAAAAGACAAAACTGATTAGAGTAGGTGGTACGAGTTAAAATTCAATCATCATGATTTCATTGCAATTTTCTACAAAAAGGAATGTATTTTCTGTGAGAGTATCATCAACTTAAAAGAATGAAATATTTATGCAAAGAGAGGGAATGGAAAAAAAACCAAGCATTGATAGTAGCACAACTTCCTCTTGGATTCCACTATGCTTGGTTCTGAAGCCAAACACGGTCTCATGCGAAAACTAACCTATAGATGAAAACGAAGAAATGGAAAGGAGCATAATGAAAACAAATGAAATTAAATAAAATCAAAGAAAACAACAAATAAAATAAAAATACTACTCTTACTCCTAACCTAAGAAGAGCATAGGTAAAACTCACATGAAGTGATACTTCCAATGCAGCCACTAAATCATTCGTTTGCCTATGTATGCGAGGGATTTCAATTTAAGAAAAATATACATGTATACCATCTAACAAGAAAGATAATACAAAGTAAACCAAAACATTCGAAGTTTGAATGAACACGTAGAAAAATAAATACGAAAAAGTGCATGAAAGACATTCTACAGTTATATCATGGTGTCATGACACACTGTGAGTCAAAGACTTCCAAACACATAATTTTGAACAACAAAGGTGAGAAAACATAAAGAAAGAATAAAAACTTCATTTTTTTACAGCGCTCACTTCATACGATCCTCCATTGACTGAGCGATGGGATCGTGTAACACATATTGTCGATGAGAAATTTGTAAAATAGGTTGATCTTCAATATGTCCAATGGAGTGGTGAGGATCCTCAAAATATTCAACAGTATTCTAATCAGAGGTGGAAATGACCTCGAGGCTAAGAGAAGTTGAAATAACCATTAGCTGGGGCTGAAGTGCCTCGATAGCTTGAGGAATTTCCAAATCTTTGGAAGGTAGATCATCAAATATCAGTGGCTTTGAAAATAAACAGCAGAAAAATTAGGATTTTGACCAACTGAATCAATGAAAAGGCCATGACAGCCAAGATCAGAAAGTTCAACATATTTTTTGGTTTTTAAACTCCTGTGGTGATCATTATTTAAAGATCTAACCGGATTATCCACAGTACTAAGGAACATGGATAATCCAGTTAGCTCCTTAAATAGTTCAACATAAAAAATGGAGGTATCCTCATCATCTAATGAATCATAGTGAGGGGAATATTGAAAACAAAAAATTTCACCCTCTACATTTTCAAAAAGTAAATATGAGAGAATGGAAGGATCATGAGTAGAAGATTCATCCTCTCTGCATCTGAATGAAAAGTTGACATCCCATGTGTTTTGTGAATTATTGGAAGTATTAATATGATAAAAAAAACCAAATTATCACAAGATTCGACCAGAATCATGGAAATGGTCAGGATGATGTGGGAGAGTTGTGAAAGGAAGGAAGTTATCCTCCATCACAGATACTTTTTCAACTATGGGCTCCCACACATACTCACGGTAAATGATAACGCAAGTTGGTTGCTCAACACCAACTCCATCCAACACTTGATCATCATGAACATCAGGAGAAAATTTTGAAATAGGTGAACACAAAAAATCACAATCCAGGGGATCATAGGGACCAAAGGATGGAGGACGAGGAGATAACACTTCATCACAACCATCAAAATCATAGTTCAAACCTGCGCTAAAATTATGAGCATGTGGGGTGGGAGAAGATGGCGGTAGATCAACAAATGAATTCTGAATCTCTCCCACCTCAACCTGTGGTACTAGAGTTGTTTGATGAGAAGGGGACGAAGGGTCTCTTGGAATGTAAACCTTGTCTGTCACAAATTTAGAATCTCTAACACCGAGTTGAAGTGGGAGTGGTTAAAAATCTTCCAACTCATATGGCTTTTCTGAAATTTGAACAATATACTAAAATATTCTAGACAAGAAATTCCAATCAACTCCATCTTTCAGAAATTCAAAACAGAGATGCATAAAATGATTGTGGAAATGATGCAATGATTCATTACATGATTTTCACAATTCCAAATTTCTCTTTCATAGATGTTTATGATCATACATATCGAAAGAAAGCAATGGTTTTGTGATAAGATGTTCAAAAGAGTGTAGGGATTCATTAGTCAATGTGCGACACCATTACTTTACGCACCCATATAACGTGAGAATGAACAACCTACAACCAACATCCTCACAGTGGATGTTGCACTCTGTGAAAAATTCAAGAAAATGTGCAATATGCTCAAATAAGGTTGTTTCACCCTCGCTATAAAATTTAAGAGTTAAAAATTCATCAATCATACTTGTTGGGAATTGGAAATTTTTTGTTTCTGGAAAACGTTGTAGGAAGTAGATTGTGCAAGAAGTCATTAAATGAGTGTGGAAATTTAAATGAGACTTTAAGGGCTCAACTTATTATCTGGCCTTCCTTCTAATGCAAGAAATGTTGACGGTGTTGGACCCTCCAACATTTAAGGGATCTCCCCGATATGAAGTCCCAACTAGACCTTACACCATTTGCAGTAGGATTCCCAACAGTGGGGTGTTAATGATCTTCCTTGGTTTGCAAAACAAATAGAGTAGGTGCATGATTTCTTTGGTGAGAAAAAGTGTGTGACCCTACAGAGATTCAAGTGTGATGCATGCTAGTTCTAACACACATACGGAAAAGGAAGTATGCCCCTTTAAAGCCCCTAATAGTATGCATCTTGGAAGGAATTCATGAGAGAAATGAAATCAAACGAACTAACAATGGGAATAGTCCACAAGTTAAAATGACAGATTAACACATCAACACGAATCCAACCAAATTCGTACAAATGAAAATGAAATAGTTCATAAGCATATGCGTAACTTAAATAACATCTATTGCAAATACAATAATAATATTCCTACTATATCCACAACATTTGCATCAAAGCGTGCCTGCTTTGAGTTTTATTAAAAGTGATAGTTCCAGTCATACATACAACATTTGACAAGCCATCTGCCCCAATATTGGAACATGAATTCTACAACACCTGCTCCTCCAAAGAAGTATACTCCCTCTATGCTACAAAGAAGCCAGGTCTCATACAAAACTCTCAAGCTCTTCCCAATCCTAATCCTAGCTAAAATCTTGGCTCCCGAAACCATGTTACATGATTTGTGAGGATATTTATAACAAAGGGGGGTGAATCTTGGCATGCCCCATTTGTGACCCTTGGAATCACCTCATGACTCTTCAACTTCTTTACAAAATAACTCATTAAATTACATATTAATCTTCACATTCCAACTAGGACACTTGGAATTTCACTTTTACAATAATTACAAATAATATTACATTTTCCATCTATACCCATATAATACAAAATAGGGTAGAGACAACTTGTTAGCCTAACAAGAAAAAACACTATGATGTTGGAGTTTGGGTGAACTCAAGCTGGTAAAGTTTGACTTGATGCTTCTCGGTCACATGTTAATGCCAAGCTTGGTACTATTTGATGGTTTCCCCAAACTGCGTGATAGTGTCGGGCTAGAAGCAAACTCTTGCCTCCATAGAATCACTGTACAATGTCTTAGAACTAGTCTGAACCTTTTTCTCAATTAGGAGCAACATTGTTCTGATATGAAAAGGACCACCGATGTAGTTCATCATGTTCTATCTATTCATCTCCAAGTCCTCCTGGGTCATAATTTGCTTCAACTGCTCCAACTATTGATGGATCTCCTGTCAAACTCGTCGTTTACGTTTTGTCTAAGTGAGTGTGTCAAATGATGGGATCTTGTCGGTTATCACCATGAATTCCAAAATGTTATATATTCATACATATGAGGCCTGAATGTTTCCAATGAAATAGGTGACCTGCTTGTTGTTCTGGATCAACATCTAAACTCTCGCTTTCTCCATATCTACCTGTGGCTTCATCTTCTTCACCAGTGTAAGTGACACTCCATTGTATCACGTTGTCCAATCATGCACGGCTGTGATAGAAACTTGCACATTCCTAAGGATCTTGAAAAACTCTCAGCCCTACCATTTCAATTCATGTAAGCGAACAAATTCTTTATGTACGATCATGAGCTCCTCATTAAGGTCCCTCATAGTGTCCCAAATTTTCGATGCTTCAACAAGCATCGATGTTATCATCTCCTCCAATAAGACCTGTGTAGATGCTGTACTTTGCGCTGCTTCATGGAGTTGTTCAATCTCTTACTGGAAAACCTATATATTTTGTAACAATTATTTATTCTCGACCATCAAGTATTGATTCTTTGATTTTGCTGCCCCTGCAAAAGCCAAGTTGGCTTCTGAAATAGAATTTGGATTCTTAATGGTGTCCACCACTATCACCCTTTCTCTCATAAATGTTGGTGATGCATGATGATCCAAGAAGTTATTTCTCCGCACTTGTACAATATTCTTCTGGAGTTCATAAAATGATAGATTGTACACATCCATCATTAGATCATCATCAAGGGGAACTATCTCCCCTTCCTTGCTTGTGGTTGGATCTGTGGCTAGAGGGGGTGGAACACCAGTCTTAATCATTCCAAATTTCAAAAAAGACTTTATAATTTTTTCTTTTGGATCAGAACATACCATTGCTGCAGTTTTACTGCAGAAGAATGATCAATTTTTTGAACAGCCTATAGCTTTTTTCAGTAAGACTCTTAGAGATGCACCTCTAAAATATAACATAATGGAGAAACAAGCCTTAGATTTGGTTAAGGCCATTAAAGACTTCAGAGTTTACATTATTTATTCCCACATAATTGCCTATGTCCCTAATTCTGTAATTAAATACATTCTTACACAGGATGGCCCTGCTGGAAAAAGAGGTAAGTGGATTGCCACTATCCTAGAATATGACATATAAATTAAACCAACAAAACTCATTAAAGGACAAGGATTAGCTAGATTAATGGTTGAATCTAACTGCAATGCATTAGACATAAATTTTATTGGTCAGGTTGATGACCAGGAAGAGATGACAACTCCAATGATCAGTGAAGCCTTTCTAGATCTACCTTGGTACTCAAATATCATCTTTTTACTTACAAAATTACAAGCTCCTCCTGAATTGTCTAGAACTAAAGTTAGATTTCTTAAACTTAAAGCAATGAGATTTTGTTATTAAATCAAGTGGGATATTATTAAATTGTTTACTGAAAGCAGAAGCTGACAAAATACTTGAAGAATTTCATGCAGGTGACTGTGGAGGGCATTTGTATTGGAAAAGTACTGCGTATAAGATCCTTAGAGCTAGTTTTTACTGGCCTGCCTTATTTTCTGATGTTAAATTTTTTTTTACTTCATGTCATAAATGTCAAGTCTTTGAAGGAAAGAAGAAATTGTTACCTTTACCCTTGAAACCTATTTCAACTGAGATACCACTTCAACAATGGGGCTTAGACTTCATTGGAGAGATTCACCCCCCATCCTCTGGCCAACATAAGTGGATTGAAGCCATTCCTACTAGACAAGCCACTGATACAGCCATAATTTATTTCATAGAAAGCAACATTTTGTCAAGATTTGGATGCCCTCAGAAAATAATTACTGATAATGCAGCAGCATTTAAGTCTAAAAATATGATTGCCTTTTGTCACAAATATCATATTAACCTAGGTCACTCTACTACATATTACCCTCAGGGTAATGGCCTAGCTGAATCCTCAAATAGAATTCTTGTAAGTATCATTAAAAAATTACTTGAAGACAACAAAAAGACTTGGAATAAAAAGTTAGTCTATGCCTTATGGGCAGATAGACTTACTACCAAAAATTCCATTGGCACTTCCCCTTACCAAATTGTATATGGGATCGATGCAGTTTTTCCATCATCCTTAGGTGTTCCAGTAATGAAGATCATTCAAGAATCACAAGTGGAAAACAATGATATACAAAGGAGGATTAATCAAACTATTCATCTACAACAAAGAAGGGAAGAAGTCTATAAGAAATCACAAGTCATTCAAGATAAAATCAAGAAATTTTTTGATAAAAGAAGTAAAGAAGATGACTTTTACATTGGAGACCAAATGTTAAAATGGGATTCTAGGAGAGAAGACAAAGGGAAACATGGGAAGTTTGATTTTCTGTGGAGAGGACCTTACATAATTTATGGATATAGGGGTAACAATACTTTCTTTATCAAAGATTTGGATGGAACAGATATGCAAGAAGGACCAGTAAATGGTAGAATGCTCAAACACTACTATTCCTCTGAGTTAACCAATAGTTAGTCCCATTTAATTTTACATAATTGTAAATATCCATTGAAGTTTTAGATTGGATTGGATATTTTCTTTACAAAGTTGAAGCTCGGAGAGAAGGCCCTAAGCTTTGCAGGGTAAAATATCATAAGTATGAATTATTGCAAAAAACAAAAGGCAATTACTGGATCATCATGGTCAAAAGTGAAGGCTACTAGTCTTATAGTTCTTGGCATTTCACCAGGAAATGCCATCCCCATGTGAAGTTGTTGTTAGGGTCCTATAAATATAGGATTCATAATTTTGAATTGACTTTTGATAGTCTTGTAAAATATGTACATACCTTGCTTTCTGCAAGTTGTTTTCCCATATTTTGAAAAAATAAAAAACTAAAAAAAAATCAAAAAAGAGGGTAAAAAGTCCTAAAAGAAAGATCAAAGGACTTAAAAATATATAGACCCCAAAAGAAAAAGATGAAAATAAGATATGAAAGTGTGCAAGTCCAAATGCCACTACTTTTTACTTTTGCAAATAATTATGGCAGAGTGTCAATAAATGCCATAATCCACGATGAGTTAAACTGTTTAAACTTGGCTTGTCATGTTTTCAATTTCCATGTTTTAGATAGTGAATAAAGTTTTGTCGGACAGTTTAATTATGACAAATCATTAGTTAGGTAGAGAATAATGAGGAACTCAACAGTTTAATCTGAGTCCTTGGATGAAATAAGGTAGAATTAGATAGTTTATGCTTTCAAAAGAATAAATGTTTCAAGGTTGCAAGCCTAAATGAACCTACCAAAAGGAAGAAAAAAATGTTAGAGTAATGTTGGGTAGATAGAAAGAAGTGAAAGAAAACATGTAATATTCATCACCGGGAAAAAAAATCACTAATTTCTGATTCCCTATAAGTATTTAGTGTTTTATACTATCTGTCAAACAGGCTCAGAGCATTTCTCTGACTTTTGTTGGGACCGGACCTAAGGCTCGATGACTGGTTAGTTGAAAATGTTGAATTCTTATGTTAAAATCCCCATTTATCATTATTTATCACTTATTCATACATTTTAACTCATTTTCATAAGTAAAGACTCATTCTTACTTAATGAAACATAAACCCCTATCTAATTAACTTCCTTCACTTAGAAAGATACAAAAACCCTCAAAAATAATTTATCCTAAGTAAATTGGTGAAATAATAAAATACAAGCTTTGCTTTACTTATTCACTTTACTTAGTCATATTGTGTATTTTTTGTGTATTCCATTCCCCCTTTCATATTAACTTTTAACTTATTTTATTAAATCCTTAAATAAAACCTTATCCTATTTTATCTAAATCCTTATATCTAAATACCCCTAAAAACCCACTATTACAAAGATTTTGGACCAAAGTTATTATCCGCATGTCAAAATAAAACCCAAATAAGGCGCCCTTTGGTCTAAAACTACTTTTAAAGAAATATCCCGCCCCCTATGGTTATTAAACCATTCAACAGGTTTAATACTATATAAATAAAATAAAAGTTGCGCCAATGAGTTTTATTTGAACATATCCTATGTATTTTGAAATGAAATACATTTCCCCACTCATCAACATTTTAGCCTAAGTTTTTGGGTGATATTTATCATTTTATAAATGTTAAAAAATCTTGGAAGCGCCACCATGCTAAACTCCACCTTATGCAAACAATGTCATTCCTCCCCACATATTTTTAAATTCAATGTTTAAATAAAATAAGTTGAGGTTTATTTTAAAGTAAACATTAAACCCTGCCCCTATCCATATCCGCCACGATATATAAAGCCTCATACTTTATATTGATAACCCGTCATATAAGCACCATGCCGCATATACATTTAACCCCCATTATATTCCTTTAACCATTCTTATATCCGCCACCATATCGAAACCTTGGTTAAAATCATGTTGTATAAAAGTTCTGAACTTTAAAACACCCGCTTAACATTATCCCGATCCCACCTTTGATTGCTTGCAACTCTAAAAAAAATCCTGACCCTTCGCTCCCTTACCTCAGATCCGACGACGCAACATCAATATCGCGTGGGAAAACTAATCATCCAACCAAATAAAAAATGGACGTGAATTGGGTTGTTTCGCCCATTTCGCCCCCCGCAACGTGTCAGTATTCTATTGGATTGCGTTCGTTTGTGTCAAAACCTCTTACCACCTTAAATGGACGCAATAACCACTGTTCGGTTTTCATTTTAAATCCCGAAACCACCTCCCACCCTGACGCGACCTGCATTGAATGTCAGTTAATGCGATCAAATGAATAGGGTTAAAAAATTTGTAAAGCCATTTTATTGTTTAAAACTGCTCATTCAATCCTTTCGCATTATCTTCTGACTAATATAAGTGTTGTGTAAGTCTTTGCAACCCTCTGATTTCCCTTTATGCCTAGAACCTCCGAATTTGACAAGAATTTACTTGTGAAGACTATTAGATAATTGTTCACTACTCCAAAATATTGCTGAAGACAACATTTCAACCTAGAACCTATAGAAAACCCTTTTTACAGTCAAAAACCTGCACTTAAAGGTATTTTTCAAAGAATTCAAGCCTGTAAATTGATTTTAAACAGTCTTTGAGAAAGCCTATCCTCTAAATTGTAAAATTGACCAAAGAAAAAGTGCCTAAAATCACAAAAAATAGGCCAAACCCTGGAAAAATTTTCCTAGGAAACCTTGCCTTCCTCTGCACCCCTTTTCAAGTGAATTTTCTCAAATTTCATAGTTTAAGGATCAAATTTAAAGATCTGAAAGGCTAAAACCTCTGAATATACCTTGAAACCCTATTTCTCAGTAAAACCAACTCAGAAAACCCCTGTTTTATATTTTAGGCTAGTTTTTCATCCTCAGATAAACCAAATATAGCAAAAAGCCCAAAAGAATCCATCCTTAGCCTAAAAAACTGCTCAATTTCCTCTCTGTTTGATATAAAAACTCCTGCAAACAGTCAAATCTTGCAGTAGTTATCCAAAATGACTAAGAAACAGAGCACAAGCAAACCTATGAGATCCAAAAAACTTAAATTTGAGGGATCTAAAGCCCCTAAACCTACCCCAGTCATCACTGCCAAATCTGTTGCAACAGTGAATCCCCTCCAACCACTTGTAGTTGCTGTAGAAAGCCTCCCTTTGACTGATGTTGACTACAAAATTGTTGATCCTATTGTAGAATTCAACCTCTTGGATATACACAATTAGTGTTATGAAAAGTACCCGGACAAGGATGAGATACCTATTTGGGAGACTCATTTGCCCAAATATATAGTTCCATTGACCCATCCTGGCCAGGATCTTATCAGATTATGTCAAAAATATTACGAACCAGATCAAAGGGCCATAGTCAATGCTGATAGAGAAATCCTTTTCACCATCACAGCAGAGTCAATAAACCAGATGCTTCAATTAAAATTTGATCCTCAATTAGTCCCCCTGTCTATAGAAGCTTTGACCCAGTTGTACTTAGGCCTAGACTTCCCTAAGAGGTTCATGATATTTCAAAACTTTATGCCTTCCCATGTTGAAATTCCTAAAATAAATCCTCCTTATTCCACTGCTAAATTCCCTGAAGGATCTATACATATCATCTCTATGCTCTCCTTTATACTTGGATACTTTATAGATGGACACACTGATGAGTCCATTCTAGGTTTCCTGTCCACCTTGTCTACAGGACAACCTCCATCATTCATCTTTGACTTTGTTGGTTTGCCAACAGTATCCCTCATCAGCTGATAAAATTACCCACTAAAGGAGTTTTTAGATACTCATCCTATCTGTTTCACTTATTCTTATTCTTTCAAGCTGATAAATTTCCTATTGCATTACAAAAGATGGACTTGGAGGGTAAGCCTCTATCCATTATCTTCTGGACTTCCTTGCTCAGGAAAGAGGGTAGTGATTTCACCTACACAGATTTTTCAGACCTCTTTCTACATCCAGCAAAGAACATTTTGAATAAAGCAGAACAACCCAGAATCAGTGAGGAAATGAAAAGAATCCTGCAACTTTCAGAATAGAGTAAAATGGGAGATTGGTATCTCTATGAGAAGCAAACAGAGTTAAGAATTTTTGGATTCAACTTATTACCCTATAAGTTGCTGAGATATATGGGCATGAGAATTTTTCACTGGAGTATTTTAGAAAAATTCTCAATTCTGATTCTATTAAATTCATGGCTGCCAAAAAAAAGAGTCAAATTAAGTTAAAGAATCAGATTGGTCCCTTTATCATAAACCATGGAGATGAAGAAAAAGAAATCACAAAGAGATTAGCAGAGTTTCAATTTCAAGAAGGTTTTCAATGGAACTATGATCCTCAAGGGGTTCTAAGCGATCTAAGGGTAAAATGAAAATTAACACCCTTCATACATGAGCTTAAGCCTGACATTGAGAAATTTTCCAACCAAGTTGAATGGCTAGAAAATACATTGACAGATACAACAAGTAATATAGAGACAGCAGGTAAAATGGACACAACAGAAGCTCTAGAACTTGTAAAATAGTCAGAGACATCAGCAAAAAGAGTTAGAGAGGAGGGAGCCTATACAACATAAACAACTATAGAAACAAAATTCAAACTGATCTATAATAAGAGGCTTAAATTTAGTTCAGTTGACAAGGAGAAAGTAACAATTGATGTTGATGAGACAGATTCTCCAATAACCAATGATGATATAGCCACAACTATAATCAATGAAACACTTATGGAAATAGAAAAGGAATCAACAGGAAATCAGAATGATACCCAGATGATTAAGAAGCAGCATAATATGGAGGCCTCTTTCTCAAAAACACCCGAGAAAAAGGATTTAGACATCAAGGAGAAATACAAGCAGATAAAGCAGAAGAATGAGGAGATCAAAACGGAGATATACTCTCAATTCCTCAAACAGAAGCCTGGAAATAAAAATAGGCTATTGTCAGCCTTTGATTATTCTAGTAACAAGATGATCATGTCATTTCTACAACCTACGACCTCCACACCTAAAACAACAGTAGATTATAAGAAGGTGGACCTTGAGGTTGATGTAGAAATTGTCCATGAGCTGGATCAAATTGAATTTCACAGACAAAGCTTAGATATGCTTTATTCTACAGTAGCAACTAAGGCAATGAGTGCAAATAAGCTACAGAACACCATCATTAATATGCAGGATCAGATGAAGATAGACAAGGAATCTTTATATGCCAAGGATCTAAGGATTAAAGCCTTAGAATAATTAGTTTTACAGGTGGGATATGATCCCTCAAACATTCAAGCAGAAAAACTATTGATAAAGAAAAAGAATGGTGAAATAGCAGCTTTAAGGAAACAGCTCAAGCTTTCTCAAAGTGAGCATCCACAAACCAAGGAAATCCTTCAAGATCAGAGTGAGAAAGAAGAAATGATGAAGCTCATTCTTAAACTGACTAATCAAATCAAAGAGATGGAGACCCAAATGGGCCACCTTGTCAAAGAAAAAGAGATTATAAAGGAACATGAAACTCCTATAATTCCTACAGTTATTCCAGTAATTACTACAGCAGTGCCCTCTACTTTAGGAGAGAAATTAGCACCAAAGGGCCCACTGGCAACTGTAGTGCCAGTGACTTCAGCCACTACTTCAGCTACAGACTCTTCCACTACAAATGTTCAGCAAACAGACGAGACAAGCCAGATTGTTAAAGCTATGGAAGAACTGTCTTTAAAGACAAATGAAATCAATAGCCTGAAAAAGATGATTGAAAATCTTGAAGCTACAAATAAGATAGCTCTGATAAATGCTAAAACCCATGAAAAGAAAGATCAGATTGGGAGAACAGATCAAGAATTTAAAAAAAGAACTAAGTTTCACTGAGCAGATTTCATTTGTAAAAAATCATCTCTGGACTAACATAATTGAAGCCATTCATAATCAATGGCCTTCAATTCAGGTTATATATGAGCAAAGAGATTTGTTGTTGGCATCCCAAACAGAGATACAAAGAACAAAAGATGAGTTGACTGATAAGCTTGCTCAGGCTTTAAAATTCATCACATTTTTGAACAACAAGAATAGGGAAGAACTGGAAGAATTACAATTCATGGACAGGACAGAGACAATCTTACAGATAAAAAAGGTTGTAACTAAGAAGAACTTGATGAATAATCTGGAAGAAAAATGTGAATCAATGAGCATTTCCATAACAAAATTTATGGTAAAATACACAAACTTAAGAAAGAGGGGCCTACCAGACATCCGTGTTTTTAATGAAAAATTTATGCCCCGGAATTATTATGATAAAAAGATCAGATAATTTTCTAAAGAGAAAGTTAACAAGCCACTAGCACAAGGCACTCCCACAGGGAAAGTCCTCCTTTAGCATTTTGAAGATATCTTATTTTTACAGTATGAGATTAAAAATATCTTTGTCATCAAGCCCACTTTTGCCAGATATACAGAGGCTGATGAGAATTTCAGGAAGTTGAGGAATGTCGAGATTCCCAAGGAATAAGAATAGCAAACTTTTACTGATTTGATGTAAAGATAAGATATAAAACAATCAAATGAACAGTTAAAATAAAAAGACAGTTTGTTGATTTTATTGTTAAAAGATAAATTTACAGCAGTCAATCAGTTAAGCTAATCAAATGAAAGAGTATCAGGTAAAGAGTATCAGATGAAAGAGTATCAGTTAAGGCAAGTCAAAAGCCAGATATTTTCTAGCAGCCAGCAAACATGACAGCTTGACAGATAAAAGCTTCTTGTTAGATGAAGCAGTTCTATTTATTTTTGATAAAAGAGGACAGCTTGTTGTTTGTTAAGAAGCTATCCCTTTTATTATGTAATGATATTTCCATTTTCCTAAAGATATTCCTAGAATACTCCTAGGAGATTTGTAATTACATTTTGTATAAATACTTCAACATTAGAAGTATTCAGGGTGGAATAAAATTGTTGGACTTTACTATAGACATTTTTGCTGAACATTGGAGGATATTGTGTGTTTTATTTCAAAGTACAGACTAGACAAGCTGACAGGCATCATAATTCAGGATCCCTGTGATAAGTTGATGAGTGAAGTACTCCCTTCTTGTCATTGTTGTTTTTTCTGAGTTTCATGCAATTCATTATATGTTTGTTCTATCTGAATGTGTAACTAGGAGTATTATTACAGGAATAGTCAAGTGCTCCTTGTCTTTAACTATTTCATTTTTATGTTTTCTTCTAATTTCCGGTGCAAGGAACCCTTAATTGCTCCTTCTCCTGTTTGACCTCGGCCTTCTACTTCCATTTTCCGGATCAAAGGATCCTTAAGTGCCCTTTATCCCGATCATACCATTTCACCAAAGAACATTTTACCAAATCTCTGAGGGTTATCTATCTTGCCCTGAATACATTTGTACCTTTTTGGCCTTGACTTCTAGTGCTGTTAACTTGATTTAGACTCCATAGCCCAATGGAAAAGTAGACTCCATAGCCCAATGGACAAGTAGATTTCTCTCTATTTTGCCTCTAAGTGAT
The DNA here is from genome assembly GCA_034641835.2 of Pinus albicaulis. Lineage (NCBI taxonomy): Eukaryota > Viridiplantae > Streptophyta > Pinopsida > Pinales > Pinaceae > Pinus > Pinus albicaulis. Next base: position 1,277,202,055 of record CM076578.1, read on the forward strand.
TTTTTCCCACCAAACCCTTTAAACCAAAACCAAATTGTACTTTCATAACTAGCCTAATATTTTAAATAAGAAAAGATAAATTTTAAAGAGAGAGCCCTCTCTGAATTCTAGGATGGCTAGTTCCTAGAATTTGAAGTAGGTTTTTGGTTACCTCTAGTGTTCTTTGACTAAAAACTCAAAATCCCAGAACTTAAGAATTTACTAGAGTGATAACAACATCTATATAGAGAAGATATGAATACATTGATAAATTTTGTAAAGGAAGGAGACCCTTGAAATTGAAAGTCTTTGATATGTGTTTATGAATGTGAAGAATGTTGATGATGCAAGAAGCACATGTCATGATGGAAGAAAATTATAAAATATTACTTTGATTTGATGTTAATTTTTATTTTTTGAACAACATTTGGTGGGAACAGGGCTACTGAAAGAGAGTTGTAGATGTAACCTACAACTAGTACTCCTGGGAATGGATGGAAGATCCCGAAAGAATCATGACATGGATGAGGTAGCTATATGAAGAAAAGCGAGAAGTGTACTGGAAGATCAATTTCCAATGAAAAGAAGGATGAAATGAATATTGGTTGAACCCTATGATTCATTGAAGGAAAGTGCTGGAGAATATGGTCGATGCCCTACAAGAAGATCTAGAATATGAAGGCTCCATGATGAAGAAGATTAAGTTCATGACATTTGGAGAAGGAGCCCTACAATAAATTGATAGTAACATGATCTCCACCAAAGAGAAGGAATTTTCTATTGGAAACAAGTCCCTAGTTAAGAGGGAGCTTGAGTATATTCCTTTTATTGGAATGAGTATATCCTCCCAAGTTGAGAGGGAGAGATAGACACATCATTATTGTGTTCATATTATGAAGAAATAATAGAGGGTTGGGTAAGCATCCGAGATTGATTCTGATACTCTTTGAGGATGCAGTAGGGCATCCAATAGGAAAGAGTAGTTGAAGAGGAAATTCCTTGAGAATGTGTTATTCCAAGATAGGAATTGTCCTAAAAGGACATACCCTTTGAACACCTAAGTGGGGTATGTGCCTTGAGAGACAATGATTTAGGTGTCTATAAATCATTGGTCATGCCAGCATTATGCTCTGATCTTGTGGAGAGATATATTTTTTATTCAAGGACTTTCTATGTGGAAATGTTGATTGGTATGATGAGATTCACTCGTATAAGATAAGAAAGTAACTTAGGAGATGGCTTACCAGTCCGATTCTTCTTATGAGAATTTGTTAGTTTGAGAATGTCCAAGTACCTTGTATGGATTATGAATATCTCCCAAGTTAAGAGGGAGTTTGGAAATGTGTAACCATGTTCGGTCTTCATAATGACATATGTAATCATGATTTTATGTATTTGATATGAAAAAGAAAAAGAAATTATTCTTTTCTTTCTTGATGCATGGGTTTCATGCTCAAGGTTATTTTATTTATAGTTCAAGCACCCATTGAGTGACTCTAGGGCTTAGTATTGATTCTAAAAGTCAATTGAGTCATTGTCATGTATGGAAGACCCTTTTGGGAATCTTGTATTAAGTCAAAGAAACATATTATAAAGTCAAAGTGTCACAAGACCTCCTCCAAAACAAGTCAACCTTTAAAATATATGTCAGGTTACTAGAAGGTACAAGTCAGATGCAAGACACAGTTATTAGACCACCATAGAAGACTATAAATGAGTAGCACTCAGCCTCATTTGGTGACACCAATCAAGTTCGATAAATAGATCAGATAAGAATACCTAATAAGGGAGTGAAGAACAAAGAGAAGAAAGAATACCAAAATATGAAGTTTTTGGGATACAATTCCTTCCACACGTGCAAAAGTTTAGGGCTTCATTTTTTTGTAGGTAGACTGAATCACAATCACTCCAAGAAGCTAAGTTTTGAAGTAATATGTATCTAGAGTACAAGCTTAATTGCTAGAGAAGGAACTATTGTCTAAGAAAAGAAGAAAAACAACCATATTCACCATATTCATATCACACGTGTGAGTTAGGATTGATGCAGGAGGGACAATAATGAGAGTCAAAAGTATAGGTCTAAAATTGAGGTCGAAGAGAAAGCAAGTAGTTGTTAGAAGGGCAGTTTGGCCGAAGTTGAATTTTTGGAAGAGAAGCTCTTCAAGGAGAGGTTTGACTTGGTCTTGGTCAAGGGTCATAGGTATTAGAATGCACCGTTTAAAGTTATATAAGAAGAGAAGAGTTATTGTGGGTTTTCCTCTAAAAAGGAGAGGTTTTGGCCCTTGATAATAGCATATATCTTGTATCCTCTTGTCTCATTGTTCTTTATTGTTTGGTGTTTTTTTTATGATAATAACACTAATTATAATAAAGTAAAATAATAATTTAATCAAGTTAAGTAAAAAATATATCACGAGTTAGCAAAGTAAGATAAATCATTGAATCTAGTTGCCTTTAGATTTCCCAACATGTTGAACTTCACCCTTGTTAGCATTTTGGAAAACATACTCACCATTCAAAAAAATGTTCCAATCATAAGAACCTTTAAAGAACAAAGATCCACCTTGGATGGATCAGTTCTTGGAAATGGTATTTATTAGCTAAGAGGATATATTGATCATATTGTAGAATTCATTCTCAAGTATTGACACATCTTGTAGTGGAGAGATTTTCATCTTCTCACATTGTATCTAATAGAGGGAATTATAGTCATATAGTAGTGTCATATTCATAAAAAGAAATTGTAAGCAACAACCACAATTAAAGTTAGCATCATGAGCCTAGATCCACAGTCAACCATATAGCTAAAGTAAAGGTTGTAGTGAGCTATAAACTCATGTTCCATGAGTACCATTTGGTTTTTCGTTCTCCTTAAACCACAACTCAATTGATGACTTATTATTTCTAGTATACTACAATTTGTGGTCATGTTTAAACTACCATCTCCAAAATTTATGGTCAAGTTTAAACTACAATATGAGAACACTTCCATTTTGTAGAAGACATCAACTTCTAACATTACTAGAAGACTTTGACATAGGTACCCATATGTTTTGTGGTCTTCTTTAAACAGTCATATTTAAAAAACACATCTATCCATTCACTATTATTCACTTTCATATTTTAACTCTTTCTTAAAGTCACATACACCCTTCAGATTAAGAAGAGAATGTTGGAAACATAATACATTTGTATTATGTTTATTCACTTGTGAAGAGAGCGAAAACACACAAGTAAATATGAAAAGTCATTAAGGAAATTACTTGAAATATGAAATCAAAAGTCATAAAATTTTCTATTATTCACTTTCATATTTTAATTTTCTTAAGATCACATATACCCTTTCAAATTAAAAAGGAAATGTGAGAAACATAATCCCTAAGAATTATGTTTATTCACTTGTGAAAAAAATGAAAAACCAAAAATATCCTTGTGTTTATTCACTTGTGAAGAAAATGTAAAACCAAAAATAAATGTAAAGAAACAAGAGAATATTACTTGAAATATGAAACCAAAAATCATAAATTTGTATCTATGTATCCATCATTTGAATAATATGTATCCGCATACCTATCTCCAACATATTTTGGTATATGTTCTGACAAAAATGATTAGTCTCTTGATATTTTTGTTTTTAAATTATTACTGTAGTCTTCACAAATCTACTACACATAGTTGTTGTAGTTCTCTAAATTATAAATGCAGTCTGCACATAGATGTTATATGTTTTCTGAAATTATTTTAAATTATGAGTATAATTTTAAAATTATTTTATAGTTACTAATAATAATAGATGCGTCTGTGTTTACTATAGTTTGTTTGTTTAGTTAAATGCAGTCTTCGTGCATGTGCACATAGATGCTTTTGTGCTTCCGTGTTTACCAAAGTTTGTAGTTTTTAAATTATAAATGCAATCTCCATAGATCTATATCCGTGTTTACTAAAGTTTATTTAATTTTAAAATTATAATATTTCTAGTTCTTTGTTCACTGAAGTGTTGTTTGAAATTTTGTGGGTTACTAAAATTATTTTAAATTATGAATATAATTTTACAATCCAGATTCTATAGTTCTAATTCTCTCTTATTGAAATTATAATTCTGTGTACTGAAATTGTGCTGTTTACATTTTGTTTACTGAAATTTTGTTGTTTACTGAAATTATTTTGAATTATGAATGTAATCTTTAAATTATTTTTTAGTTATCCTAAAATTTATTTTTAAATAAATTATAAATGCAGTTTTCATATATTTCCACTTCTGTGTTTACTAAAATTTGTTTAGGTAATTTTTTTTGCTTCTAAGTTTATATTTTAAAATATAAATGCAATCTTCATATTACAATTGCATTTGTGTTTACTAAAGTTTGTTTAGTTTTTAAATTACAAATGCCCATTTGTGTTTACTAAAGTTTGTTTAGTTTTTAAATTATAAATGAGTATTTGTGTTTACTAAAGTTTGTTTCTCAATTATAAATGCACATGTGTGTTAACACAAATTTGTTTAGTTTTTGAATTATAAATGCAATATTCATAAATATGCAAATAGATTTTATAATTCTAATTCTATGTTCACTGAAATTATAGTTCTGTTTACTGAAATTATGTTTGTTTTTCGATTTTTTTTGTTTTTTATTTGCTATTTACTTTTTTGTTGTTTCTGGACTCTTTTTCCATTAAGCATTTTCATTTTCAATTTAAACTTTAGTTCTCTTTACTAAAGTTTTGTACTGTAATTATAAATGTAGTATTTTCCACATAGATTATATAGTTTTTTGACGCTATCGTAAAACTTTAATTATAAATATAGTGTTCATACATCTCCACATAGATGATATAGTTATCTGACGCTAGAGGAAAACTTTAATTATAAATGTAGTCTTCATATATCTCCACATAGATGATATAGTTCTCTAACGCTAAAATTATTTTTTTATGTATGTTTTTCTCTGGTGGTCTTCCAGCCTTTATCGATTTGGTGTGGGATAAGTTGTTGCACCGACAAATCATTGACTACTGGCATCTCCTATTTCGGTGCCACCACTTCCATCAAACTGGTCATCTGATTAGGAACTGCACTCGTCAAAGGAATGTGAATCCAGGATACTAGACTGAAATTAAGGACCGGGTAACGGACAAAGTCGGGGTCATGCAAGAGGTGATGGTGAATTTTGGGGATCACCCACCCCACTGGGACCATCTCACTGGTAATTCAGATATGGACTATCAATCTCCATCTAAATTTTTTCATCATTCTGATATTAGAGGGGCGGGAAAGAATTATGATTGTGAGTCCCGACTTGTCCGTCAGTCTAAGTCTCTACAGGGTGAGAAGGGGAGACCAATTTCTGTTGATGGCCTTTTTGTGCCTTCAAAGGAGGACATTCGTACTCCTTTACATCTTCCTTACCTTTCTCCACTCGATGGCTCTGGAACTTGGGGACCAGTCAATCTACATCATTCCTTTCCGCCACTTGTTTCTCCTGTGGATGTTCCATCATCCTTTCCATCTCTTGGTCCGCCTTCATCCTCTCCTAAGCTGGCTGCTACCTTGTCTCCTACGAACTCAGTTGGTAGCGACTTAGCTTTCATTCTACACAATTCGGAAGACGAGTTGGCTCCCTTGGTCATTCACACTGGTCATCCTCAATCCCCTCCATTGTCATCAGTCCCTCGTCAGTTTTTAATGTCACAATCCAGAAAGGGAAATGGAGGCCTCAACTCAAGAAGAAGCTCATTCCGTCGGGAGTGTCTGATTCAGACTTACATTTGGGGAACTTCCAGAAGGTCTCAATTACCCTTGCCTTAGATAGGGTCCTTAGAGAATTGGAACCCTCAAACAAGGTTCTCTGACGATTTTATGCTCTCTAAATGTTCGGGGGTTGGGGAGGAGGGATAAGTTTGTCTCCCTGTGGGAATTTTATTGAAGACTTGATCTGTTTCTCTTTTTTATTTAAGAGACCATGACCATGGCTGAACACATCTTATATTTCTTTTGTGCTATGTTTCCAGCATGGCAGATGGTGGCAAAAGATGTGGTGGGGAGATCGGTGGGACTGGCTGTGGTTTGGGACACTCGATGGGATGAGCTCAAAGCTTTTAGTTTTTTCGGTGGCATCATACTGACTGGCCATATCAGAGGTTTTAGGCATAAGATACATTTGGTCAATCTATATTCTCCTTATTGTGACAAGGATCCCTTCTAGAGGAAGAGGGAACAATGTGGGATACTTTCGCTGAAAATTTATATTATTGTTGGCGATTTTAATTGTACTCTACACGTCGGGGAAACTTGGGGGAAGGTGGGAGACAAGATCCTCTGTCCGAATTAATTGGGGATCTGGTGAGAGACTCCAATCTCAGGGACATTGATCTTGAGAATATTTGCTCGACATTGTTCAATAGACATAAAGGAAAAGAATTTATTGGTAAAATATTGGATAGATTATGATTATATGAGGTCTTGAATGCACAGATGGGAAGAGTAAAGTCTTTAGTGGTGACACTTTTAATATCAGACCACAGATCGATTGTGATGGAATGGAGTTTCGAGCAGAAAATCAAGGGATGCCCCTTTAAATTTAATAGAGTGTGGCTAGAGGATAAGGAATTTAACTCTTTGTTTCGAAATTTCTTTTGCTCCCACAGGAGGTTGGTTGGCACCTCGTCCATAGAATACCTATCATCTACTTTAAGAATCCTGAAAGGGAAGATTCAGGTATTGGAGAAAAATAAGAAACAACAATTGATTCTTGATTTAGAGCAGATTAAGCGAGAGACTGCTCGGATTTTTGAACATATGGTAGGAGGGGATCTGCCATCTGATAGTTGGGCAAGGCTCAAATTTCTGGAGATTGAGAAAAGTAATATTCTTTTTATTCAGGAGCAAACTTGGAGACTTAAGAGTCGTGCAACATATTTAAAAGAAGACGATAGAAACACTAAATATTTTCATTCATTCGCCAATGGAAGGAATAATTCTAATGAAATTTGGAACATCGAGATTGATGGTCATACATATAATACTACTGAACAGATTCAAGATCAAGTGGTTATATATTTTGAATCCTTATATAAGACAGACGAAGAAATAAAGGTGGAAGCACAAATTTGGGCAGTTGGTGATTATCCTCTAATGTTCTCGAAAGAGGATAATCATAGACTATATAGAAAATTTTGTGAAGCGTAGGTTGAAGGGGTACTCAAATCCTTCTCCCCAGGCAAAATTCTGGGCCCGGATGGCTGGACTCTTGAATTATTCATTCACTCCACTGAAATTTTAATTAATGATATCACTAAAATGGTTGAAGAGGCGAAGTAGAATGGAACGGTAAATTGAGTGATAAATTCTACATTCCTTGCTCTCATTCCGAAAAAGAAAGGTAAGGTGTCCTTTGACGACTATAGGCCCATTTCATTGTTTAACACACTGTATAAAATCATTTTGAAGATTATTGCGGATAGAATCAAGGATGTATTGTCAAGACATATCTCCCTTGAACAACTTGGGTTTATAAATAACCACATCATCCATGATGTCGTGGCCTCCACACAGGATATTATGCATTCAATACAGGACCGGAAAATGGAGGCTATGGTATTAAAAGTGGATTTGAGTAAAGCATATGATTGGTGGATTGAAAATCCTGAGAATGATTATTTTTAAAATCGAGATGTTTTGCAGTGCAGTAGAATGGCTAATGAGATGTATATGTATAACGCCGATGGCAGTCTTCATTAATGGCTCAGCTAGCATATTTTTCAAACTAAGTAGGGGATTGAGACAAGGGTGCAGTCTCTCGTCCCTCTTGTTCATTTTAGTTATGGATGCTCTCAGCATCAAAACCAATCGGGCTGCGGGGGAAGGACTATTTCGGGGTATAAAAATTACAGAACACCAGGAGATAACCCACAGTTTCTTTGTGGATGATGTTTTGATATTTGGGTTGATAATAATGGAATGTTGGATGGTGCTAAAAACCATATTTAAATAATTTTCTAAATCATCGGGGATGATGGCTAATGAAGAAAAGTCCTTCTTTTATAATTCATCTGGGGACCCGGATACTATTAGACATATTGGAGAGATTTTCAATTTTAATATTAGTCCAACTGGGGGAGGGCTGTCATATCTGGGTTTTTGCCTGAAACCCTCCAAATATCGGGTGGCAGACTGAACATGGCTCATTGATAAATGGATGGACACTAAAATGGCTGTCAAAAGGGAGAAGGATGATTCTGGTGCAGGAAATCCTTCAACAACTTTCCATCTACTCGGCACACCTATTCTATATCCCAAAGACCATTACTTATAGAATTAAGAAAACCATGGAAAACTTCATTTGAAATGGAGGTCGGAAGGAAAGGAAATACCATCTCATCAGATGGGATCATATCACTTTTTCGAAGGAGCGGGGGGATGGGGATTGTTGGAGGTGGATACTTTCGGAAAAACTCTTCTTATGAAATCGCTTTGGAGATGCTTAAAGACTCTGGGTATCTGGAATGAAATCATTAAATTTAAACATCTCGGGTATTTGAATTTGGAGGATATGTATATCTCGAAACGAGGGATGGATGGAAGGGGATCATATATCTGGAATGGGTTTAGGAAGATTTGGCCCATGTTTTACACGATTCTACAATGGAACTTCGGTAATGGCTGAAGTATTCTCATTGGGGCAGAGGACATAAGAGGTATCCCACACAATAACAAGATTAGTATGCAGCTGGTGAATCTCTTACAGGGTAAGGTAATCTTCTATTTGGAATAGATAATTAATCAATGGGAGGAGGGCGCTCTAAGGTGGATGCAAGCCACGAATATGGGGATGTATGGCCACTTGGCTGAAGAATGGAATGAATATGTGGTCGTATTAAAAAGTGTGGGTTACAGACGCAACATGACTGGGATCAGATAACGTGGGGGGGGTACCCTGGTTAATGGACAAATAAGCACTTCCGAGACATATAAAAAACTGAGCAATATTCAAGGCAATCATGGTGGAAGATGTTGGTTTATGGATATATGGAAGGTAAAGATACAATACAAAATAATAATTTTCTTGTGGTTTGTATGGAAGGATAGAAACCTGACATCGACTAACCTTATGAAGAGGGGTAAGATCGGACCCGGGATGTGTTGTCTATGCATGGAAGCGGAGGAAGATAATGTCCATCTCTTTTATAATTTTAAATTTTCCCCTGAGATTTGGTACACGATGTGCAACCATTTCAAATTACATAAGCATTACTTCCTCTCGGTTGAAGACTGTACAAAACGGTGGTTTGAGCAACGAAAACAATTCAGGAGCATCCCACTATTGTTTCACTGGCGATTGTGGTGTAGAAGGAATAAATGGATATTTGAAGATCAGAAATGTACTCCACCATGGATCACTGCACAGATTTTACTGAATTGGGATGCCATGAAGACCCACCATAGACCTCCCCATGATTTTTCGATCAGAATAAGACCTTTTGAAATACATTATCCGGCGGGGTTTTTCGACGGGGCGTCACAAAACATAAGGTGTGGATGTGGTGCTTGGCTAATGCTTACTCCTCAGTGCCACTATAAACTCCACTGGTTTGGAGGACAGGGGACAAACATGAGGGCTGAGATGTTGGCTGTGTGGGGGCTATTATGGTTCGCCAAACATCTATGTATTGACAAGCTATGGGCATTTGGGGACTCGCAGGTTCTAATAAATCATATGAAATATTGGAACACATTGACCCCAGGACATCTCTCGGCATGGATTGATCGGATAAATGACCTTAGAAGATCATTCACCATCATCTCCTTCACACATATATATAGGGAAAAGAATGTGACTGCTGACAGGTTATCCAAGAACGGACTGACGGGGAATTTCAGAGAGATACACTTTGAACTTATAGATGCATCAAGATGCGGGGCTACGGGTACTGTCATATTTTATTGAAGGCCATTACTGCTAGAGACACTACCATCTCAGTAAGGAAAATATATTACATGACAGGACCTTTGCAATAAGAGCATAGACCGGATTTTCCTCATGGACAGAGGCAAAGCACTCAACATTGGGGTTCACTTTGCTGCATGTACATAGAAATGATTATGCACAGAGGTCTGGAACTCGGGGGAGATAGGCTCCTAGCTAAAGGAATACATGAGAACTCGAATTTTTTTTAGAACACGCAGATATTTGAATCATAGACTTGCATTTATGTTTCGAATTATCACAACTTTATCCCTTAAATTTTTGACATAATTGCTATATCTTCGATATATGTTGATACAAAAAGTATAATGATCACTTTGTAAATGTATATCTCTGAAATTTTTGACTTTATGTAAATACATAATATATATGAGAGTTTTTTTCCACTTCAAAAAAATTATAGTTCTATATTTAAAATTCTTGTTATTTCCTTAATATTTAAATAAACATTTTCTATTTTGAAAATGCTATTTAAATAAACATTTTCTATTTTGAAATCCTTTTTCAAACCTCAAACATGCTATAATATTTCTGATTTTGTAATCAACTTATAATTTGAAAATTTGTGTATAAAATGTAACATCCTATCCATTTTCCCGCCACCCAATTCTACCCGGCCATCCCAACTCCTCGCCCAAACCAGCCCGCCACATGATAATGTGGATTTATCTTAATTCTAAATTCATCAAAGGATATTAATTTTCTTGAAATAGATTCTTTTTTTTCTTAACACTCCAAATATATCCCCATCTAAACTAATTTATTTTAATTGGAATTTCTTCCAAGACAAGTGACATGAGTGACATCCGTTGTTGGCGTGTGCAGTTTTGGACAGGAGATGGATCAGATTAATATCCTGTGAGTTGTCTACGCAAATTCAACGTGTCAGCTCTGTCAGATTAATATCCTGTGAGTTGTCTACAATCTTGGACCATCCAACTTCGAGGTGGATTCAATTGACAGGGATTTTCACGATGGGGATTATCAGTTATAGGCTTTGATTTTCTCTGCTATGAAGCCCATCCCATTGAGTTTGCCTATGAATCAGATCTTCTAAAACACAAGGGATAAATTATCATTATAAAATATGTTTTTTGAAATGGTAAAACCTTGTGTAATCAATGGTGATAAGGATAATCACTTCGTACCAACTTCTATATAACAATATTATTATTATTGACTTTTTATGTGTATGGGTATTTAAGTTATATCATTCTATTGATATTCAATGTTGGAGAATTCAAGTTTTTTAAAATAGAATCTTTGCTATTTTAGTAGTTTCTGAAATATTAATAACTTGAGATAGTCTAAATGTATATTTATCTTTTCAGACTTACTTAGTAAATTATAAAGTTATCATACAAATAACAAATAAAAGGTTAACATTTCTTAAACAAATTAAATAAATAGTAAACTAATTTTATTATTAAGACCTACAAATATTCACCAACCACCGTAATTTAGACTAATAATCTCATATTAATATTATGTAATTTCATAATTAATATTAACTTTTAAATCATAATTTATATATATAAATAAAAATAAATTTAAAGATTTAAATTTTTTAAATACATAAATTGTATTATTATATCAACTTAAATTAATTTTTTTTATTTTATAAAGATAATGAATCAAAATAATTAAAAAATTAAAAAAAATAACAACTCTTCCTTAAACTATTATAAAACCTAAAGGAACCTAGGAAAATGGTCCTTGAAACTGAAGATGTTTTATTGGAAGTTGTGGATAATCTTGTTGTATAGTTATATCAAAATAATATGTGAATTTGTTAAAATTTTAATTATTAATTATTAATTTAATTTTTATATCAATTTATTAAAGTTATTAATTATGTAATCTGTGAGGTTTTAGATAGACGATGATGAAGTATTTTGTTAAGGAAGTTTTTGATGTGAAGTTATTGGTTCAATTCCTAGCCAAGATCAGGGTGATATATTGGACATGATGAAGATGTAGTCTTGCCAACCTCATAAAGTAAATAAAAAAGTTATTGATGATGATGATGATGATGATGATGGTTAACGTCCACTGAGACCAATCTTTGGTCTATCGGACCTAAAGAAAAGAGTTATTTAGTTTGATTTAAGATTTTATTCCTATGCTCAAAAAGCTTGGAGAGAAGCCTCCCGAGCTCACTATAATTTTGACATCTTAAAAGTCTAGGAAGGTCAGTATTGCAACAAAGATTATGAAATTGAGCTCTAATGTGGTTGTACGTCGGGCACTCTAAGAGGAAGTGATTTTCATCCTCGATGTTCATATTCTCACAGAGATGGCATATCCTTTCCATCCATGGTGTTTTAGGAACTGTCCAACGACCTGTTTCACTATGGAGCTCATGAGAGTTCATTCTAATCTTGGCTATATTAATTTTCTTCTTTGAGCTAGTTAAAACAGAGAGATACTTTTGATCTTCTAAGGTGGGGTTGATGACCTCCTTATAATACCTTAATTTTCTTTTAGCTGCTAGATCTTTCTCACACCACATTTTTCTTTGAACTTAGAAGTAACAATTTTTTTAATGTTATTGATGTTTTGCAATGCAACATTCTCGTCGATCTCCCAATGGTTTAACCAGGCCCTAGTGTCTTTATACCAACCTCGTTTAAGCCTTAGGTGGTTTTGGTTGGAATTTAAAGCTAGCTTAGGAAGTCTATGGTCTCCTATGCTATTGAGCTTGTGCTTGTACAATAGAAGCCTAGTCATAGCTAGGCTCTCGATAGGGGAAAGACCCACTTCTATAAGGAGAATAAGATAGGGTGTATTTCTTTTAATTTTAAGGTTATACGTTATAAAGCTCTTCTAGATTTGCTCAATCTTTCTCCAGGATTCTCTAGAGATGCTGCAACCCCAAACCTCACATCCATATAAGATAACAGGAGTGACTAAAGTTTCAAAGAGGAACTTCTTTCTATCCCACATTACGAGGTTTATCGTTTTACAATTATTTTCAAGAGAAAAATAAGCTTTCCACCCCCCATTAATCCTTTTCTAAATGCTATATTTCCAGTTGATCTTGTGATGAATATCAATTCCTAGGTACTTGTAAGAAGAAACTTCCTCCAAGTTACTATTGTCATACGTAAAATTAGCGTAAGTGTCCTTCTTGGATTTGATAATCATAACTTTTATTTTTTCAGTGTTAACAGACATACCCATGGTAGAGCAGAAATCCTTAAGAAGCCTAAGTTACTTATCAAGATCAGATGGGAACCTTGCGAGAAGAACAATATCGTCAGCATAGAGAAGAATGATGATGACTATCCCATCTAAAATCGTGCGAGCACATCTTTCTTCCTCTAAAAAACCTTCTAGCTTGTCGATGTAAATGCCAAATAGGGCAGGGGAGAGGGGGAAACCTTGTTTAACTCCGATATTACACTTAATATCTTTCGACCGCCCCTCATTGCTCTTTAACTTGGTAATTACATTCTTGTATAACCTTATAGCGACCACTCTTAGCTCGAAAGGAACATTTAGCTCTTCTAATCTATTCCATAGGTTGTTTCTAGGAACCGTATCGAAAGCCTTTCTAAAGTCCACAAAGCAACAGAAAAGATTGGATTTAACATTGTGGCATTCCTCCACAATGATCCTAAGCGTAACGAGGTGGTCCATTGTTGAGTGCTGCCTTCTTAAACCAGCTTGGCCTTTAGCCCGCTTACCTTCACTTTCAAGCCAAATGCTCAACTTCTTTTCCAAAATAATACCATATAACTTGGCTAAGAGAGGGTTGATCATAATTGTTCGATAATTAAAGGGGTTATTTGTATCCCCACTTTTAAAAACATGGACAATGAGGCTCTGAGTCCAAGTTTTAGGGAACCCTTGCTTGACCGCTTGGTTGAAAATATTGTGGATGTGGGGGATAAGGACAAGACCTCCAATTTTTAATATTTTCGCCTGGTAACCTTCAATGTATTTAGCTTTCCCATTTTCTAGGTGTTTAACCCCAAAATCAATGTCTTCTAATGATAAAAATTCTTTCGTTGTGAGCAAGGTTTCAAGTTTATCCCTAGCATTTGGAGATTCATAAAGATTTTTAAGGTAGGAATTCCAGTCGTGTAAAGAAATTTTATTATTATCTTTAGTTTTCCTAGTTAGAATCTACCTCTATAATTTCTTAGGAGCCACCTTAGAGAGGTGTAAGAGATTCTCTTGTCTTTTACGAATATATTGCCTTTTTTTCCTTTTAGTTAGGGATTTCTAGATTTTTATCTTGTCAATTTTGAGAGATTCATCAACAGCTTCCTTAATTGCTCTCCTCACACTTTTACAATCTTTTTCATACCATGGGTTGGTTTTGCTATTTATTTTATTACTTGAGACTTCAAATGAGAACTTGTTAATAGAATATGAGAGGGTTGTATTAAAATTATGATAGAGGTCTTCTATGTTTTCTATACTAGATAAAGGAAGAAAATTAGTTTTTAACTCATTTAGAAAGAGATCATTTTTATTTCTATAAAAGATTAAGTTCTTTTGACTATAAGGATTATCTTCTATGGGATCTCTATGCATGACAAAATTGAGAGTTATGAGTAAAGGCCTATGATCAGAGTCAAGTTTGTGGTCGTCTAAGATGTCAACATTTATTATTTCGCTGTATAAAGGGAGATTGGAAATAACATAGTCTACTACATTGCTGCCAAGCCCATGGATGCAGGTCATCTGGCTAGAATTGGGAATTAATTATGTAATGATATATTTGATGAGGGTGATATATTGGACATGATGAAGATGTAGTCTTTCCAAGCTTATAAAATAAAATAAAAAAGTTATTAATTGTGTGATGATATATTTTAAGCGATATATCTTTTGATTATATTGGACATGATGAAGATGTATATATTTTGATTATATTGGACATGATGAAGATGTAGTCCTGCCAAGCTTATAAAATAAAAAAGTGATCGAGATGGATATTGGTGGCCACCCACCTATTCCATTTGGACCCCCACCATCGATTCTTTCAGTTATTTAGTTTGAGCACAACTTACTATTTTTAGCAGTTTTTTGGTCCTGAACTTTCGGAGCTGTTTTGAGGCCCTAAATGACGTTTTTTGGGAAAACCGGGAGCAACAAATAACAATGACCGATGTTGCTCACTAAAAATTTGTAGTACTCGGATAAATATTTCTAACGAGGTATTGAACGTGTCAAATGAAGATGATGTGCCAAAGGTACGTCCCCAGGAAGTTGATGTACCAATTTACCCAAACAAGGCCCATAATTTTGTCGCTTCATCTCCTAGGGTTAGGTTTTTGGATTTTTAGGATTTTCAATTGTTTCTAAACAATAAATAGGCCTTTGAGCCTCATTGTAACACAGTTCAGAGGCCTGTAGCGGCCACATCTCTTCTCATAGATAAGCTACCAACGCCCTAGCTAGTTTCTTTCCATTATCTATGTAAGCATATTTTAGTCATTTGATTTTAATGAATGAATTTTTATTTCCATTGCATCTCTGTGATTATGTTTTTTTTTTTCTGTATTTTATTGCATTCCTGCATAAATTCAGATCAGTGGTATCAGAGCGATCTACTCTTTCTCTATTTTTCTTTGCATGTCCCCAACGCGGTTAGGGTATAAGGAGTTAGGGCTCGATCTGGTTGAACCCTTGCAAGATCAGCCTCGCAAACCCCGATGACCTCCCATGGTGGAAGAAAAGAAAGATGAGGGAGTAGGAGATCCTATCAAAATATTGCTCGAGGAGGCCCTCGAGAAACTGAGGAACGCGATGATGGATAACTTTGCCCGGATCCTTCAACGACTACCCACCAGTGACGCATCTACTTCCTGCAACCACTCCTTTCAAGGTATAGGTCAACTTCAACATTCCTGTATCTGAAGGGAAGATAGATGCAGACGTCGTAGATGGATAGTTGAATTTTTTGGAAGGGTGTTTCTCGGTCCATTATTTCTCCGACTAAGAAAATATTATTTTTTGCACTCCTCAAAGCTTCCCCCCATGTCAAGGACTCGTGGGAAACCTTGTGTGAGCAAAAGGACGAGAGGGAAACCTCTTTTTTCTTAACTTCACCCACTTGGACTTCGTTCCACGATGGCATCAAGGAACAATATTACCCTATGGGGCGCTATGAGGACAAGTACATCCAATGGACCACGTTACAGCATCAAAGGGATCAAGATGTGCACGAACTAACGAATCTGTTACATACCCTGTGCACAAATTTGGGTATTAAATATTCAGAGAGACATTTGGTGCTCAAGTACCGTAGCTATTTGCACTGATACATTCAGGGTGAAATGGAGTTCTTCGACATTACCTCGCTTGGCATGTCATATCGCTATGCCGCTAAGATTGAGGAGAAACTTAAGCAGAAGAAGCGAGACTTTGGACCCGCGAATCCGAAGCTAGGGAAAAGCGCCCCTGAACCACAAAAAAAGGGGCAAAGCCAAAGTGGGGCAACTTAGAACAACACCACAAATCCAAATAAGGACATGAGGAAGTGGTGTGAATTTCATAACAACTCCACTCACAACACAAACTAGTGTCGGGCCAAATAGTCATTGGTGGCCGAACAGACAGCACCCACATCAGATGCATGTTCTGATCCTGAGTCAGAACCAGACAAGGGATACCAGTGCCATTTTTGCCACCACCAAGCTCCAGAGAGAGGATCCTGAGGATCCAGAAGAGGGGGAGCACCTCCTCCATTTACAAATGTGGGTAAATGGTTCTCCACTGCAATTCCTTGTTGATAGCGGAAGCCAAAAGAACCTCATTTCCACAAAGGTCGTGAAGCAACTTGGCCTATCGACCCTAACACACCCGCAAGTGTATACCATTGGGTGGCTTCACCAAGGAAGAGATATCCGCGTCCACCAACAGTGTCACCTTCCGTACAACATCAATCCATTCACGAATGAGGTACTATATGATGTTGCTCCTCTTGATGTGTGTGATATATTATTGGGCCAACAATACTTGTGAAAGTGACATGTTGTGTATGATTCTAGGCCTCTTTCTGTTGTTATTACTTTGGGAAATAAATTGTACAGGATACCAGAGGTAGTACCGCCTCTTGCCATCTCTTTGACTACTACAAAACAATGAGGTAGGCTTGTTTCCCAAATCAAGAAGTATATTTGCATTACAATTCACCCATAAGGCAAGAAGAAGATCGTGACCAAAACCTAAAAATAGGGCTCCTCTGCAAAGCAACAGTATATGGACAAGTTGTGGAGGAATACGAGGACATTTTCTCCTCACCCACAAAGGTCCCTCTACCTTGTTAGGTCAAGCACTCCATTGATCTGACCCCAGGTGCACCTCCGCCTGATGTTGCCATACCCCGTGCGACCACATAGACAGAATCCAGACATGCACTGTCTTAGGCTGATAAAGCAACTAAATTTATTGAATGCATCCAGCACATCTGCCAGCAGGTCGATGACATCTTAGACAAATCCAATACCAAGTTTAGCAAAAATTTTCTCATCTCATAGAGGAGCTCAATGCAATAGGGACCATTGCTTCCTAAGGGGGGAGGAATGATCCAGGTGGATATTTGTGGCCACCCACCTATTCCATTTGGACCCGCACTGTCGGTTCTTTTGGTTTTTCAGTTTCAACACAACTTACTATGTTTAGCACTTTTTCGAGTCCTGAATTTCCTGAGCTGTTTTGACGCCCTAAATGACATTTCATGGGTCTACAACCCATGTTTCTCACTCAAAATTTGTAGTCCTCGGATAGATATTTCTAACGAGGTATTGAGTGTGTCAAACGAAGATCATATGCCAAACAGGGCCCAAAGTTTTGGCGCTTCATCTCCTAGGGTTAGATTTTTGGATGTTTAGGGTTTTCCATTGTTTCTTAACAATAAATAGGTCTTCGAGCCTCATTTTAACACAGTTCAGAGGCCTACAATTGCCACCTCTCTTCTCAGAGATAATCTACAAGCACCCTAGCTAGTTTATTTCCATTGTGTATGTAAGCATATTTTAGTCATTTGATTTTAATGAAATGAAATTTTATTTCCTTTGCATCTCTGTGTTTATGTCTATTTATGTATTTTATTGTGTTCCTGCATAAATTCGGATAAAAACGTTAATAATTAGCTAATAATATGTTTTAAGGGATATATAAAATTTACTAATTTGATTATATTGGACATGATGAAGATATAGTCATGCCAAGCTTATAAAATAAAATAAAAAAGTTATTAATTATGTAATAATATGATATATAAAATTTACTCATTTCATTAAATTAAAAATTTTAATTTGTATAAAATTTACTCATTTGATTTAATTAAAAAATTTAATATTATGTCCAAGGGTCTTTGATAGACAATGATCAGTTGCTCTGTTAAAGCATTCCTTGCACTCCTTGGTGTAAATTCACTAATTCAATTCCCCACCCTGATCGGGGTGATATATTGGACAGGGAAAATTTTAGGGGCTAATATTCAGAGGTTGGCTAATTTTCCATGATTTTTCCAACAAAAAGGATTTGCCAATTTTTATTTTTTCTAAAATGATTTGCCCACATTTTATAGTGTAAAATACGTTTACCCCAAAAATCGCCAAAATTTTATATAGAATAATATAAAATCATTAGAAATCTAAATATTTTTACTAAAATATTGCAAAACATTTTATAATTGGCATATTAGGGACTAGTATCATTTGCCAATGTTTCTAAACTTTACAGTAAACTTCCATCCTTCAAATTTTCCTTGATATTGGAGATGATGAAGATGTATTCTTGCCCAGCTTTTAAAAATATATATATTATAAATTAATTTTGAATTCAATAAGAATTTTGGAATAATATTTCATCATAGATTTATCTCTAAGTAGGGTAGAACTCTCGAAGGTGGGTATGACTCTTAATACTAAAAAGATTAAATTCATGATAATTAAATCCAAAAATATCAACTATGATAATTTCATTTATGATAAAAATTACTTGGAGAAATTTTCTTCATACAAATATTTAGGAATTGACATTCATTGTCAACACAACTATAACTATAGCATTGAGAAAATGATTATATGGGGCTGGAAATATTACTATGAGCTTGAAAAAAATTGTAAGTCAACATATCTTTGGGTTTGGAGTAAAAAAATTATCCTCTTTAAGACTCTCGTCACCCCTGTTATTCTATATGGATGTGAGGTTTGGGGTTACAGTACATCTAGAGAATTGTGGAGGATCCAAAAGCAATTTATAACCTACAACCTCAATATTAAAGGAAATACTCCCTACCCTATCCTCTTGATTGATGCTAGCATTTCCCCCATTGAAAGCATGACTATGCTTATATATCTAATGTATAAGAAGAATATTTACAACATCGAATCCAAGAGATTCCCCAAAACCGCTTCTAAATCCAGTGAAAATCTCCACCTCTAGCTCAAGCGAAGTTGGCATAAGGATGCCTAGACTTGGCTTAACCAGTGGCAGATAAAGGAGGAGATCATCTTGGAGAATTAAAAATACTATTACTTCCATATTTAAGGATAATTTATGGGAATATAAGGATCTCGAGGGAAAAAGGAAGCTAAGATATTATAAGGAGTTGAGGAGTATAAGTTCATTCTTGTAATAATAAATATTTCATAACAGGACATCATTATCTTATACCTGATTTATTATATTGGTTTTGGTATGGGATGAACCTCAACATATGATTGATTTAGATTTTATGTCGGGGAGATAACATCTTTGAATATCTCCATTTTTTTTACTTTGTTATGCTACATCAACATGCTCGATTTTACTTGTGTCCTTTTCCTGGAAATTTGGGACTCTATAAAATTAATAACTTTCTGGAAGGTGGCAGCCTAGGTGGCCTTGATAAGCAAATACCATGTGTATTGGTAGAGATGGATTTTTCTAGAGGTCTCCTATAAATATTGAATTAGTTTGGGTGAACTACACATTTTGCAAACACATTGATTATTTTGGCATTCCTTTAGATGCTTGGGATTCCATTTAAATAGCCACATGATAACTTGTTACCTAATCTAATTTGGGGTGACTCAATGCTCACACTGAGAGTTGAGTCATTCTTTTAGGGATAGCCTTTCAAGATCTTAGAGCGGGATATAGGTGGTGCTCTCTATATCTGGTTTTGATCTTCATAAGCATCCAGTTACTTTCTAAAATGATCCATTCTTCCCTCTTGAAGATGTTGTTGATGATAATTCTAACAAATTGGAAAATACAAAGAACATATGCCACAATAATTATTTGGACAAAAATATTAAGTCTCTCGTTGATCCTATTATTAGAGAAGGGAATATAGGGAAATCTACTAATTTCACTTCCATGTTTCATTTTCTCCCTAAGATTTGTTTTGGTCCCCACTAAGGGGATAAATCACCCTCATTGGATATGTAACCTCTTACTATCAAATATTCTTTTTTATATTCAAATAATTGTCACATTAGTCCAAATTAAAGAAATAATGTCACCATTAGGAAGAAGAGAGGGTCAAAATCTATGAATGTGTCACCTACAGATCCACCAGTATCTATATTGGTAGAAAATTTTCCAAAGGTTCTGGAAAATTCTCCATCATCTGAGGTGGATGTGATAATGTGTTATCTAACTCACGGGCACTTAGATAAATTTTTCTCATTTATGGTTTGCCTCCATGAAATTCATGTCATTGAATGTCTGAGGCTTGTATAGTGCCTCCAAGAGACTATCCCATTGTAACCTGATCAATATCGAGAGGCCCCTAGTCATCCTGATTCAAGAGACCATGGTTCTCCGGGAAATGGCATGGGATTATTTGCAAAAAAAATTCTCGGGATGGTGAGTACATGCGACTGTTGCATCTGGTATTTCTGGGGCATTCACGACATTATTGGGTCCTTAATTCATTAATTTGTGTTCTTTCAAATCTTTGCAGGGATAATTATCACCGGTTTTGTTAGGGGTTCCAGTTTGTGCCTCCATATCCTAAATATGTTTTCTCCATATTCTTTGAGATTTGAGTTTTGGAATCATATGACATCATGTGGACTTTTAAACATCAAAACTCTTATCATAGCAAGAGATCGGAATTTTATAGTATCTGTAGAAGAGATATGGGGTTCTAAGTGTAAATTAGATAGAATGGAGGACTTCTTCAAATTTATATTTGGGAAAAAATCACTTTTAGACATTATCCCTAAACCTATTATGCCTACATGGAGAAACATACATTATAATGTGGATGGTATAGCTAAGTGATTTTATTTCTTCGTTGTCTAGAAAAGTTCGATTAAACTTCTTTGTTCTATGCGATTATGGGTCTCATCCTTGATATTATAAGATCATAATCGGACTATCCTAGATTGGAAAGGAGAATTGTAAAATCCCTAGTCAAAATCCAAGTAATAAAGTTAATAAAGGTAAAATAATACCTTGGTCATGGGAAACGTATTCCAAGCTGAATGTTGGGAAAAAACACAATGATGGGGATAACCTCTGATTAATTAATGGCTATGGAAATTGGCAAAGGCTTTGGAAAGGAAAAAATGAATTTTTGGAACTTTATCTATGAAAATAATGGAAATTAGGAGAAAAGGAAGGTGAAATGTCACATGTTTCATGTGAGGAGGAAAATGAAGGAAAATAATAGAAAATTGAAGAAAATGGAGCTCTCGTTAATAAAAATTCTTCTGAGGATCAGTTGGTACTTTTTTTTAGTTCATTTTCTGAGCTATCGTTCTATTCTCTCTCTCTCTCTCATACTCTTGAGCACTTGAGTTTTCTTGGAGAACTCTTGGAGGAGTGTGGCATACTTGGGAGTTGGAGCAAGAAGGAAAGGGAAGAGTAGGAAAGTGCAAGAGGACATCGAGATCAAAAACTATAGCAAGTTTTACTTGTAGTTACCAAGTTGCATGTATGATTTCCTTGCTAGTTTTGACATGCATGGAACATGCATGTGGTTTCTTGGTTATGATCTGTCATAGGCATGGAGGATTTATTGGATTGATAGTGGTTTTTCCTAGCCTTTCCATTTCCTAGATAGCCATGGTGGTATGGGTTTTATCTTTGTTTTCTGGTTGGTTCTCATGTTCCTTTGGGTGTGGGTTGAGTTACTAGTTCTTGGAAGCCTTGGTTGGAAAAACGCTCTTAAAGACTTGTAATAGCTTGGGCTGAGTTACTAGACCTGGAAGCCTTGGTTGGATAAACAATTTGGAATCCCTTGGTGGGTTGAGTTACTAGTCCTGGAGCCCTGGTTGGACAAACGCTCTGGAAGCTTGAGAAGAATTGTGGGTTGATTTACTAGTCCTCAAGGCCCTGGTTGGAACAAACATTCTGGAGCCTTGGAAAACTTCAATAGAGAACAATCTGCTGATGGTTAGTGATGTCCAAACATGAGGTGGAATCAGTAGTTGAGGGTTGAGGTGGTTTGGCCTTTGCATGCCCTGGTTGGTTTTGATTGATTTGTTTCATGAGATTCTACATTCATGCTTGGAATATCACACAAGGGTGATTGGTTGAAAGAAATATTTGGTTCGGCCAAATTTATGGTCGAGTGGTATGTGGAAGTCCCACACTTGGTTGCATTTTGCATATCTTGATAAGATCTTCTTTCCTCTTTTATTTTATGGGTAAACATACTTATTCATATGTGGTTTTTATGGCTATTATATCCTGGTTATTTCTATTGGTTATATGTTGGTTATGAGGTTGTTTTATAATAGTGATTATGCATGGATCTCATCATGTTTTGATTAGTAAATGAATGAACAATGAATATATGACCTAATAGTTGATAATGAAGCTATTGTGATAAGGCATCAATGCTTCTTAACGAGATACACAAGTTTTTTCATACCAAATCCAATATACAAAAGAAGATTAATTGAAGTGCATTTACATTATTTAGAGGATTAAATTTTGAAAATCAACAATTGGATCTATCATATGTGCATCCTACACATGTATATTTATTAGTTGATAAGACTCAAAGCTTACACATTCAATTCCGAAGACCAATTCAACTTAAGAGTGACTATAACTTGCAACTAGTATTTCTATAAGTTCACTTCTACATTCTTGAAAATTAATTGAATTGAGTTGGAAACAGGTGCATTTTGATGATTTGTTAGATTTACAATTACTCTAATTTTTCCAAAGTTAAAAATACTTTAATACTCTCCATTATTCTTGATATAGTAAACATTTATAAAGCCAATTCCTCAGATATTCTAACTTGTTTACAAGATTCACGAGAAAAGATTGATTTTCTTTAGCTTGAATCACAACCCCAACAATATGAATTACAACAAATGAATCAACATTTGGAACTAGTTTTTACTCAAAACAATTCTCTATTTGAGACTGATTCCCATTAGTATCTAGTACATGATGACCTCAATTATGTGACTTTAGGAGAAACTCAAATAAATATGCATAAGTTCAACTTGCATTTCCCAAGCCCATTATCAAACCTTTGGAAGAATTTATCACCTACAAGAATAGTATTGGTCTTATATATGAAAACGGAAGTGACCTTTCACATTCAAAGGTTACTCTAAACCAATGTAGTTTCATAGTGTTAGGTTTCTTCAAGAAATTTCATCTTCACGTGCTCCGCCTCTACCCAAGATTCTAAATTGCCAACATTGACATCAATTTGGCCACATGAAAAATTAGTGTGTTGAACTTCTGCCTTGTTGAAATTTTGGAAAACATTCTCACCATTCAAACAAATGTTCTAATCACAAGAACCGTGCAAGAACAAAGATTCACCTTGGATGGATCACTTCTTGGAAATGGTATTTATTAGTCAAAAATATATATTGATCATATTATAAAATTCATTGTCAAGCATTGACACATCTTTTGGTAGAGAGAGTTTCATATTCTCACATTATATCTAGCAGAGGTAATTATGAGCCAAAATCAACCATAGCTAAAGTAAAATTTATAGTAAAATATAAATTCATGTTGCATGAGCACCATTTTGTTTTTCATTCTCCTTAAACCACCACTCAATAGAAGACTTATTACTTCTATTAGACTACAATTTCTGGTCATGTTTAAACTACCATCTCCAAAATTTATGGTCATGTTTAAACTACAATGTGAGAACACTTTCATTTTGTAGAATACATTAACTTCTAACATTACTTTTAGCCAATTTTTATAGTTGGTGGTCATCGTTAAACCACCAACAATAAAAGACTTCGAATTTTGATACCCATATGTTTTATGGTATTCTTTAAACCACCATATTCAAGGAATGCATCTATCCATTCAGTATTATACACTTTTATATTTTAGCTCTTTCTTTAAATCACATACACCGTTTCAAATTAAAGAGACAATGTTGGAAACATAACCTATAAATGTTATGTTTATTCACTTATGAGGAAGCTGAAAAACCAAAAGTGAATGTGAAGAGTCACTAGAAAATTACTTAAAATATAAAACCAAAGTCATAAAATTGAATTTGTATATGCATCATTTTAATAATATGTATTACACATTTATCTATCTCCAACATATTTTTACGTCCTAAGGCATTCTTATTTGAAAACAACTTCCCTAGCTGCCAATGTGTCCATGTGTGATCCATTGGATCAAATGTTAGATGATTGAAATGTTTTAGGCCATTAGATCCACAAGTAAATAGTTTTATATTTATTTTTTTATAACGTTAGTTTTTTTATTTTTTATAATAATTTAGATTGATTTTAGGTGTATCATAGAAATGTTTTAATGTCATGTTTAACATGTTGACTATGTAAAATTACACAAAAATAAAAATAAAAGTAAATTAAATAAAAAACAAAAATAATAATAAACTATAAAAACAACCCATGGTATTGAACTTATTTGAAAACAAATTCCCTAGCTGCCAATGTGTCCATGCGTGAGCCATTGGATCAAATGCTAGACGATTGAAATGTTTTAGGCCATTAGATCCACAAGTAAATAGTTATATATATATATATATTATATAATGTTAGTTTTTTTTTCTTTTTAATAAGTTAGATTGATTTTAGGTGTATAGAACAACCCATGGTATTGACCCATGATATTCATGTGGAATATAGTTTATTAAATTATCTCACAGGAAATGATTTATCTTGATGAACAATTCTTTATTAATATAGTTGTTTTAATTAGTAGGGAGTACAATAAATTTTAATCAAATAATAGGAGAAAACACATTCACAATATAATTTATTTGAATAAATAGATGTGTGTAAGATAGTTTAATAAGAAACTAGATTTGTAATTATAAAATATAAAACTATAACTTAAAATTGTGAAATTACTTTGTATTTTTTATTTCTTATGTATATAGAGAAAGAATAAACCAAGTTTGGAGTTAAGAAAATAAATCATAACATAAAGAACAATATCTCCTTCCAAAAATTTCTCCATATTAAAAAAACATTCACTTTCTTGTATACCAAGACTATTGTTATTCATATACAATATAAAATTTATTCGAATATGTAGATGAACTTGGAGTAAACTCTATTTCTGTTAATAAAAATTCTCTTTATTTACATATATGCTAGATAGATTGTACTTGAATGTATTTAAAATATCTTATTTGAGTTACATGCTCATTTCATGCTTGTTTCAAAAGATTATTAATCACCAAACAATTTTCACCCCCAATTTCGTATTCCAATATCTATAACAAATTTTTTATATATGTGAACATATTATGTTGGTTTATATATATGTTTTCACCCACAATTGCCTATTTCAATATCTATATTATGTTGGTTTATATTTATGTTTTATATATAACAAAATTTTCTGGTTTGCTTCCATGGAAGCAAAAAATGCCTTTCATTCCTTCACAATGACTCCTTCTCTGCAACAACTTATTTCTTCTAGACTACTCTTTCCTATGCTATTTCCTTAGGGCGTTTCTTTTGCAACATGTGGTGCAATTGCTAGTAGTATATGTTTAACAAAATTGATTAGTATCTTGATATTTTTATTTTTAAATTATAAATGTAATCTTCACATATCTACTACACTTATCTCCAACATATTTTAGTATATGTTTTAACAAAATTGATTAATATCTTGACATTTTTATTTTTAAATTGTAAATATAATCTTCACATATCTATTATACATAGTTGTTGTAATTTTCTATTTACTAAAAATTGTTTTTAAATTGTAAACATAGTGTTTATAGATCTACATATAAAATCAAATAGTTATTATAATTCTTTGTTTTTAAAATTTCTTTACGAAATTTGTTTCAAACACAATTTGCTTTTAAATTATAAATGCAGTCATTATAGATGTTATTATAATTCTTTGTTTTTAAAATTTCTTTACGAAATTTGTTTCAAACACAATTTGCTTTTAAATTAAAAATGCAGTCATTATAGATCTGCAGAGAATTTTATGGTTATCTAATGGTATAGTTTTTTGTTTACTGAAATTATTTTAAATTACAAGTATAATTTTTAAATTATTTTATAGATTTGTAGTACTGAAAATTTTCAATTTATTTAGATTACTTTTAAATTATAAGTATAATCTAAATTACAAGTATAATCTTTAAATTGTTTTATATAGTTTTCTATTTACAAAAAACTGTTTTTAAATTATAAATGGTTATAGATGTTTTTATGTGTCTCTGTTTTCTAAAATTTATTTAGGTTTTAAATTATAAATGCAACCTTCGTAAATTCACAGATAGATTTTATTATTCTAGTTCTCTGTTCACTGAAATTATAGTTTTGTTTACTGACATTATAGTTTTGTTTCTCAACATTTTTACCTCACTCTTTAAATAAGCCAGCAATGCCATTTTCTATTTAAACGTTTCTTCTCTCTTTACTAAAATTTTAAATTATACATGCAGTGTTCATAGGTTCTCTTCCGTTATAGTTCTCTGTTTACTGAAATTATAGTTCTCTGTTTATAATTTTTTGTTATTTCCTTATTTTAAATATTTAAACCTCACACATATCATTATATTTATAATATTTATAATATGGATTTTGTAAGTAACTTATAATCGATTGTTTTTATATACCATTACAACTACATTAATATAGTTTTCTGTTTAATTTTTTGAATTTTTTTTCCAAACCTCATACATGTTATTATATTTATAATATGAATTTTGTAAATAACTTAAAACTGATCATTTGATTATTTGTATATACTAGTACAACTATGTTTAATTTTTAACTTATAATTGATAATTTGTATATATTAGTACAACCTTTTTTTTATCAAACCTCATACATACTATTATATTTTTAATATGGATTTTGTAAGTAACTTATAATTGATAATTTGTATATATTAGTACAACCAATTAAAAATATTAATGTAATTGGTATATATTAGTACAACTAATTAAAAATATTAATGTAGTTGATATAATCAAAGCTTTATAAATATAACAAAAAAATATATTGCAACACTAATAATGCTTTACTAATCCACACATTTCTGTGATTAACCATGTATAAAAATAACACCAATAATGCCTTACTAATCCATACATTTCCGTGATTAACCATGTATAAAAAAGTAAGGTTATATGTCAACTTTAACTTGAGAAAAACAATTAATATGGATCATTTTGCTCAAAAAAAATTTCTTATGTATAAATGAATGTTATAAATAATAATGAAGAACTTATCATGAAAGAACCCGTGACTAACCATGTATAAAAAGATAAGATTATGGGTCAACTTTAACTTGAGAAAAAAAAAAAATTAATATCGATCATTTTGCTAAAAAAAAATTGCTTATATATAAATGAATGTTATAAATAATAATGAAAAACTTATCATGAAAATACTTATTAGAATTGGAATTATCCCAAATTCCTAGAAAATTGGTGGGAGAGAACCACAACACACAAATCTAAATTTTTAAATTTATTAAAAGTAATAAATCATTTTTCTATTTATTTATTATTATTTTATATATATAAATTAATGTTATAAATAATAATAAGGAACCTATCACATATGAACTTACTAGAATTGGAATAATCTTAAATCTCTAAGAAATTGGTGGCCGGAGAACCACCACACACAAATTTAAAATTTAAAATTTATTAAATTTATTAATTGTGGAATAATCTTAAATCTCTAAGAAATTGATGAGCGGAGAGCCACCACACACAAATCTAAAATTTTAAATTTATTAAATTTATTAAAAGTAATGGAAAAACTTATTAGAATTACAATTATCTCAAATCTCTAAGAAATTGGTGGGTACACACGAATCTAAAATTTTAAATTTATTAAAAATAATGGAAAAACTTATTAGAATTGCAATTATCTTAAATCCCTAAGAAATTGGTGGACGAAGAGCCACCACACACAAATCTAAAATTTTAAATTTATTAAAAGTAATGAATCATTTTACTATTTTTTTTATTTTTATTTTTATAAATGAACGTTATAACGACTAGTTTTAACAGCTAACTCCGGGCTATGATGCATCCTTCCTATTTATTCACTGAGATCGTTTTCCTTCTTCGTCTTGTCGTGAGGATGAACCACATTAGATGGTTCGAAAAGTCTTTTTTTTTTTTGGACCAAATCCTAATGATGTGATTAATCCGAAAAATTTTCTATCTATCTAAAATAATGAGAAACCTAACACATATATGAACGTGGAATAATCTCAAATCCCCCAGAAATTGGTGAGCAATCCACCTGACATGAATATAAATATTTAAATTGATTAAAATAAATCCAAGCTAACAAACTTTAAAACACACTACAACCATTAATAAATATAAAATATTCGAAAATCAATCTAAACCCTCAATTTGAAAAATAAATAAACTTCACCTTAAATTGAATAAAAATCCTTCCACAAAAATGTAACATCCCATCCTATACCATCCTAAAATTAATAATTAAACATCCTATCCTATCCCATTCTATACTATCCTAAAATTGATAATTAAACATCCTATCCTATGCCATTCTCTACTATCCTAAAATTGATAATTAACCATCCCATCCTATGCCATTGACTCACCCCACCAAATCAAACCAAAAATTAAGCCTATCGCATTTAAAAAAAAATTCCATGCCATTGACTCACCCGACCTTACCAAACCAAAAATTAAGCCTATCTCATAAACCATTTTTTTCACAACTTTGTAATAGTGTGGCAAGAATTGTTTATTTGTTATAAAATTTCCATAGCGAAAACGATAAATATGTATTTCCACAACTTAAAATTAAAATGTGGCAAGAATGGTTTATTTGTTATAAAATTTCCATAGCGAAAACGATAAATATGTATTTCCACAACTTAAATTATTCATATATAAAACTTCAAACCTTTCCAGATGTCAGTAAAATGGCTTCGCTTCATATAAACTAAAACCATAACGACAGAATATTTACTAACCGTTTTTTCTGAAATTAATTACATAACGACTGAATATATACTAGTCTTGGAATTAAAACATCCTTTGGAAAAAGACACTGAAATTAAAACAGATTGGATGAATCCCTTCAACCTAACGGATGAATATATACACGATTCCTTCGAATTTGATGACAAGCACTACGTCCCACTTCTAGTAACAAGGGAGCTAACGGAACTCTACCTATTGAGATAGCGGCTAACACTTGTCAAATTTATCCACTCTACTCTATAATGAATCGTTAACACTTGTCAAATTTATCCACTCTACTCTATTCAGATAGCAGCTAACATCTTCACACTTGTCAAATTTATCCAAACAGTGGAGAGAGTAATACTCTCCTTTTTAACACATAGAAATATAAAAATTTCTTGACAGGATACAAAGTTTTGCACTTGAAACAAACTTCTATTCTTTCAAAAAAAAACTATTACAATGTATTCCTCTCACAGAGGGATTTACAAAATTAGTGACTGCTGCAGACGCAGTTCACAAAACCTTCACTGTATCTCAAACAAAACACTCTGTCTCTGTGTAAATAACACTGCTGTGTTTTTTACTATTCGCGCACTGCTGTGCTGCTTACAAAATAAAACAATAACATTCCAATCTACAGGGTCTCGGGCCTTTTCTTTTATATATGCCGCGCATATTATAAAACATTACAAACTATGTAAAACTTAAACTAAAGCTAAATCTATTTTAAAACAAAACATTCGGGCCCACTACAATAGTGTTTTGAACGCGCGATTTAAATCCATTTAAATGTTCATCGGGTCCGCGACTACAATAAAACAAATGAACCAAATAAAAGTTCCAATTGCGATTTGCAAACCGGACGCGATGACGCATAAAACTCCACCATATAAAACACGTCGGGTCCATGTTATAACAAAACACACGACCAAAAGAAAATTCCGATTAAGATTTGAAAGCGGATGCGATGGGTAATAAAACTCCGTTGAATAACTTTGTCGGGTCTGGATCATATAACACTGTGCGATCAGGCCTTGTACAAAAAAGGTTCTGATTACGATTGGGAGACGGATGCGATTGCCCCTTTTAATTCCGCTGCATAAACTGGATCGGGTCCGCCATTGGTTAATGCAATCGGGCCAAACAAAACGGCACTCCCGATTGAAACTTTGCGATTGTATAATAGACTGTCGCGTTGTCTGTGGGACCAGCGGACCTCGGCATAAGGTGGAGGGTGATTATAATATGAAGATTGATTGCGATGTGTGTGATCGCATCGGGCCTTAACAAAGGCTGTGGTATATGTATGTTCGTTCCGCTTGCGGAACTCGCCACATCAACAAGACACTGCAAGTATATCTTGCGATTACTGCCTCATTCATTAACTCCGCCGATTAAATTGGTAAGTCTTTAAAGCCTGATTCAACCTGTAATCAAAGCTCTGCGCTGCTGGCAAGACTTTGAGTCTGAAAATTAAACTCTGCTCTTAAGAAATCGGCTACCGCCTTAGATTAAATATCAAAGGGGTCTAATCTTATCTGCTCTATACTTCAACTATGCGGACTTTCCAATCCTTTTGCAATTTACATTAAGACAGCGGCAACCGGCTTTGCTAACGCTTCAATGTGTCGCAGTTCTTTCACTTCTGCAATTACTGTTGATTGACTTCAGTAGTTGGAATTAATTTCCAACACTCCCCCTTAATTTCAACTGCTGGGTTTTTCTGCATACCCAGGCATTTCCTGAAATGTTCAAATATTTTCTGCGCAAGTGGCTTTGTGAGGATATCTGCAAATTGATCTTCTATTCTGCAATTTTGCAAAACTATCTCACCATTGTTAACCAATTCACGTATGAAGTGAAACTTGGTGTCAATGTGCTTTGTCCTTTTATGAAAAACTGAATTTTTAGACAATGCAATAGCTGAGCTATTGTCACAATAAATCACGGTTCCCTTTGTTTGCTCTTGGCATGAGCTTCTCAACATTCTTCTCATCCAAACTGCTTGACATGTTGTTGCTGTAGCTACCACATATTCCGCCTCTGCTGTAGAGAACGCTACAATAGGCTGTTTCTTAGAAGCCTATGAAATGGCTCCTGAACCCATGTGAAAAACATAATCGGAAGTGCTCTTTCGATCATCTACACTTCCAGCCCAATCACTGTCAGTGTATCCAACTAAATCTGAACATTCTGAAGCAGTATATAAAATACCAAACCTTTTTGTACCTTTAACATACCTCAGAATTCTTTTTGATGTCTGCCAATGTGCTTCCTTTGGCTTTTCCATGAATCTGGAAATCAAACTAACAGCATGCATTATGTCCGGCCAAGTTGCAGTCAAATACATGAGCCTGCCAACTATGCTCTTGTACAAGCTAGGATCAAAATCCTTGCTGTTGTCCTCTCTGCTGAGTTTTAATCCCATCACTGTGGGAGTGATCGCTGCTTTGCTCTCCTACATATTAAATCTTTCAAGCACTTCATTAACATACTTTTCCTGTGAGATAAAAATCCCATTTTCATCTTGTTCTACTTCTATTCCTAAGAAGTATTTCAACAAACCCATGTCAGTCATTTCAAATTCTTCTTTCATGACTATTTTAAAATTTTCAATAAGGTAACCATCATTACCTATGAAAATAACATCATCAACATACAAAACTACAATCAATATTTTACCATCATTTTCTTTGATGTAGAGGGTGGGTTCTCCCTCACACTTTTCAAATCCATTTTCCAATAGATAGTAATCTATCCTACTGTACCACGCTATTGGCGCTTGCTTCAGCCTATAAGGAGCCTTCTTCAACTTGCACACTTTGTGCTCTTGGCCTTTATTTTCATAGCTGAGAGGTTGTTCAATGTAAACCTCTTCCATTAACACTCCGTTTAGGAATGCTGACTTCACGTCCATTTGGTAAAATTTCCACTTGTTTTGTGCTGCTATGGACATCACTGCTCTCATGGTTTCCATTCTAGCAACCGGTGCGAAAGTTTCCTCATAATCTATCCCATGCTTCTGCTTATAACCTTTGACAACAAGTCTTGTCTTGTGTCTCTCTATTTTTCCTTCAACATTACTCTTGGTCTTGTAGACCCATTTAACTCCAATGCCATCTTTACCTTTTGGGAGTTCAACTAAATCCCAAGTCTTGTTTCTTTCTATGGAATTGATCTCCTCATCCATAACTTCTATCCATTTCTTATCCTTGATAGCTTCTTCGAAATGAATAGGATCATCAACATGACAATATAAAGTAAACAAAGAATTGATACCTTCATTTGCTATATCTTGTTCATATATATCTTTCAAATTTATGAACTTCTTACCTTTTTCATTAGATGTAAAAGTGCTTGAAGAAGCACTTGAATTTCCTCCTTCTGGTGTGCTTGGAGAAGCACTTTCATTTCTCCTCAGGGGTGTGCATCACTGCTCTTGTGTTGGTGCTGCTGTTTCGAGATGTATTTCAGCCAACTCATCATTATTTTCATCATGAGATAAACAGTGTTTAACATTCATTGTTTTCTCTATGCTTCCATCCCAAGCTTCCTCTTCAATAAAATGAACATCTCTGCTCACAATAAACTTCTTGGTGGATGGGTTATACAACCTATAAGCCTTGGATTCCTCACTGTATCCAATGAAAATACATTTCTCCCCCTTGCTGTCCAACTTCTTCCTTAGCTGATCTGGAATGTGTGCATAAGCCACACATCCAAAAACCTTCATGTGTATGACACCTTGCTTTGTGCCACTCCATGCCTCTTCCGGCACTTTGTTCATAACTTCTTTTGTAGGGCACCTGTTCAAAATGTACGCTGCACAATGTACAGCTTCAACCCAATAATCATTAGTCAAATGCTTTGCCTTTAACATACTCATTACCATGTCCATTATGGTTCTATTCTTCCTTTCGGCTACTCCATTTTGCTGCGGAGTATATCTAGTTGTAAAATGCTTATGAATACCATTTTATCTACAAAAACGTAGAACATATTTAGAGATATACTCACCTCCTCTATCAGTCCTTAGGACTTTGATATGCAGCCCACTCTGGTTATCAACAAGTGCTTTGAAATTGAGAAATTTTTTAAACACTTCACTTTTGTTTTTCAAAAAGTAAACCCAAGTTTTTCTTGTAAAATCATCTATGAATGTTAACATGTAGTGGCTGCTAGCAAGCGATGGAGTTTACATCGGTCCACACAAATCTGAGTGGACAATTTCTAAGGGTGCCTTTGCACTTATGCTTTTCCCGGAAGGAAAACTTTCTCTGTGTTGTTTCCCCAATATACAACCTTCACAAAGGTTGTCCGGCTTCTCTATCAATGGTAAACCTCTTACCATTCCTTTTCTATTCAACAAGTTAAGACCTCCAAAGTTGAGATGTCCAAATATCAAGTGCCACAATCAATTTTCATATTTTGGTTCGCTGTGGATAGCCTCTTTTTCCACTGTTGCTATCTTTTCTTCATTCTTCAAATTTGCTCTCATTCTAAGAGGGAACATCCTGTTCCTTGTCATCTTCACTTCAGCAATACATTGTTTGCTGGGTGGTTTGTCCATGATGGTACAAACATCATCCTCAAAAAATACATTATACCCCTTTTGAACAAGTTGTCCAATACTTAAGAGGTTACACTTCATTCTTGGAACATAATACACATCTGCTATGGATTTCTTTGCACCTTTCCTTGTTAAAACATTTACATTTCCTTTTCCCATAACAGAAACTTTGCTATCAGTTCCTAATGTGACTTGTGACTTCACACTCTCATCTAACATAGAAAACATTGCTAAGTTTCCTATCATATGGTTACTGCAACCGTAGTTTAGAAACCATAAATCCTCACTTTCTTCTTCAACCATATTACAAGTTAAAAACAAATTATCTTCGCTGATATTTTCTCTAGTGAAATTGGCACTAGTTCTACTTCTCATATCATGCTGCTTCTTTCTACATTCATTAGCATAATGACCATATTTTTTACAATAGTGACATTGGAAATTAGACTTATCATACCTTTGTCCTTGAGCATTCTGCTGACCACTTTGCTGGCTGTTGTCTTGGCCTTGACGCTGATTTGGATTGCTGCCCCTTCCTTGAGCATTTGTTGGACTGTTCCTTCCACCTCTATTTTGGCTTATGCCTCTTCCTCTTCTGAAAGACATTTGGGTCTTAAAGGCATGTTCCAGAGATGAGTTTTCACTCCTACCCAATCTCTGCTCATGAGTCATCAGTGATGCATGCAGCTCATCCACTGTGAACTTTGTGAGATCCTTAGTCTCCTCTATGGTGGTGAAAATCACATCGAATCTTGAGGGTAGAATCCTCAAGAGTTTTTCCACAATCCTCTTATCTTCAAGAGTCTCTCCATGAGATCTTATTTGTGTGACCATTCCAATTACATGAGCGAAGAATGAGTCAATAGTATCTGACTCTTTCATACAGAGAGTCTCAAATTCTCTCCTCAGCAACTGAAGTTTTGTTGTCTTCACTTTTTCCATGCCTTGATAGGTTGTCTTGAGATTTTTCCATGCTTCTCTGGATCTCTTGGCTGCAGCTATCCTTGGAAACACACTCTCATGCACTGCTTGATACAATAAGAAGAGAGCCTTGGAGTCTTTCTTCTTATTGCTCTTCAGCAACTCCCTTTCTGCCTGAGTTAAATCTTCAAACTCTTCTTCATTTGCTGGCTCTTCGAAGCCATCCTCAACAAATTCCCATAAGTCTTGAGAAGTAAATAAAGTTTTCATAGTTATTGACCAATAGTCATAATTTTTCCCATTAAATAGATGGAGGTGGATATTTACCATACCCATACCAGTGTTGGCTCCAGCCATTCTGCACTCTTAACTATGATTCAAAAACACTTGACTGTGTATTTAAAATAGCTAACTGTTCTGCAACAGTAACACAATAAATTGTATAGATAAATACCTTGAATCATTTTTGGCTGAGTCTTCACACTGCTGCAACAAAGAACTCCTTCCTTCAGCTTCTTTGATCTTCAAAGAGCTTGGACTAGCTCTGATACCATGTTGGAATATATAAAAATTCCAGAAAAAACAGTGGAGAGAATAATACTCTCCTCTTTAACACAGAGAAATATAAAAATTTCTTGATAGGAGACAGAGTTTTTCACTTGAAACAAACTTCTATTCTTTCAAAAAAAAACTATTACAATGTCTTCCTCTCATAGAGGGATTTACAAAATTAGTGACTGCTGCAGACGCGGTTCACGAAACCTTCACTGTATCTCAAACAAAACACTCTGTCTCTGTGTAAATAACACTGTTGTGTATTTTAGTATTCGTGCACTGTTGTGCTGCTTACAAAATAAAACAATAACATTCCAATCTACAGGCTCTTGGGCCTTTTCTTTTATATATGCCGCGCATATTATAAAACATTACAAACTGTGTAAAACTTAAACTAAATCTAAATCTGTTTTAAAACAAAACATTCGGGCCCACTACAATAGTGCTTTGAACGCGCGATTTAAATCCATTTAAAATGTTCATTGGGTCTGCGACTACAATAAAACAAATGAACCAAATAAAAGTTCTGATTGCGATTTGCAAACCAGACGCGATGACGCATAAAACTTCTCCATATAAAACACATCGGGTCCGTGTTATAACAAAACACACGACCAAAAGAAAATTCCGATTGCGATTTGAAAGCGGATGCGATGGGTAATAAAACTCTGTTGAATAACTTTGTCGGGCCTGGATCATATAACACTGTGCGATCGGGCCTTGTAAAAAAAAGGTTCCGATTGCGATTGGGAGACGGATGCGATTGCCCCTTTTAACTCTGTTGCATAAACTGGATCGGGTCCACCATTGGTTAATGCAATTGGGCCAAACAAAACGACACTCCTGATTGAAACTTTGCGATTGTATAATAGACTGCCGCGTGGTCTGTGGGACCAGCGGACCTCAGCATAAGGTGGAGGGAGATTATAATATGAAGATTGATTGCGATGTGTGTGATTGCATCGGGCCTTAACAAAGGTTGTGGTATATGTATGTTTGTTACGCTTACGGAACTCGCCACATCAACAAGACACCACAAGTATATCTTGCGATTACCGCCTCATTCATTAACTCCGCCGATTAAATTGGTAAGGCTTTAAAGCCTGATTCAACCTGTAATCAAAGCTCTGCACTGCTGGCGAGACTTTGAGTCTGAAAATTAATATCTGCTCTTAAGAAATCGGCTACCGCCTTAGATTAAATATCAAAGGGGTCTAATCTTATCTGCTCTGTACTTCAACTGTGCGAACTTTCCAATCCTTTTGCAATTTGCATTAAGACAGCGGCAACCGCCTTTGCTAAGGGTTCAATGTGCCGCAGTTCTTTCACTTCTGCAATTACTTTTGATTGACTTCAGTAGTTGAAATTAATTTCCCACATCTATAATGAATCCTAAAAATGGTAAGGTTATGGTTCGCACTTGCCCTAGACTGGGCAGACTATGGAATGAATGTGGTCTCATCCTAGCTTCCAATTATTTTTTATAGATCGATTGACATACGAGAATAATACATATCAAACTCCGCTAGGCCAAGCCTCTGCTATTTTCATTGGACTGAGATGGGAAGATAGAGGCTCTAACACCTTGGAATGATTAAAAACTAAGAAAACATCGTACCTACTTGAGAGACTTGTAGGCACATAGTTCCCCCTCTCCTTTTCCGGATTATACACAACCCCTATAGCCCGGTGCCTTCTCAACTTCGCCAACGTCTTATTCCCCTCTTCCTCCTCGCTCTCTCGGAGGATAACGTAGAAATGGTTATTACTAATCGTGCCTGCCGCTCTATGAAATATATCCTCGTAGCTCCCTTGCCGCGTAGGCAGCACGGGCATGCTCTGGACCGAGCTACCCCATCTATCAGAAGCAATGACGGAGCCCTAGTAGGAGTCGAAGCCGACGAGAGCTACGTCGTCTTGCCCATATTTCTGCCTCACAAGGCCACCCAGATTCACCTCCCCGAAGTTGACCATCATGGTTGCCCTGTAATCTCCGACATGCGTGTTGTGAGCCCACACGATCGCCTTCCCATCGGTCCACCGGTCCAGTAGGAATGCCAGCGTGTCATCATGTGATTTTCCCGTACGTTCCATGAGTTCCGGTGCCCAAACAACACCGCCAAGTAATACTCATCGGCATCGCTCACGATCTTCGCATTTTGCTGGATATCGAAGACTTCCTCCTCCATGGCGTTGTCCATTTTCCGACAGAGCACATCTCGAAGAACCTTGATAGTGACAACACATATACATGCAATTATTCTAAAGAAAATCAAGAAAACAGTTATCACACATAAGAAGCGATGTCAATTTCACATTTCAAGAACATTAATCAAGAAAACAGCTGTCAGACATGAGAAGCGATGTCAATATCACATTCCAAGAACATTGACAGTGACAGCAAAATAGAAGGAAATCAAGAAAACAGTTGTTAGACATAAGAATCGATGTGGGTTGGGTTACCTTGAGAGCGGAGGACTTGCAACCCTCGGGCACCTCTAGGAGACTCATCATGTACTCCTCCTCATTCCTGCCGGAAGGATCAAAGCAGGCGTAATGCCTCTGCGCGCGCTCAGCTAGTTCTTTGTCCACCTTTTCGAGCTCATCGACGATGGCCTGGATGGAGTCGAAGAGAGAGTAGACATCTAAGCCGAAGAACCGTACTCGGCGCCTACCTTCGTTGTCGTCAACTTTGGAGTTTAAATGTGTGACCCATTCCACTAGCGCCTCCGTCTCTCTATTTTTCGACATCCATGTCGGCCACTGGGTAAAGGCTTCCCTGAGAACGTCCGCCACCGCCGGCCTGCCCGCTGTGTGTTTTGGCGTGGTGAGGATTCGCTTGTTGAGGTGTTGAGCGGCGGGCCAGTTGCTCTCGAGGGCTATGAAGTTGAAACCATGTTGGGAGATTAGGAACTCCGAGATGTTGCAGCCACATTCGTAGAACTCGTGGGTGTCGTGGCTTGCTTCTCCCATCATTACCACCCTCGTCTTCAATATTCTGTCCACCAGTCACCGCAGATCCCCCGCCTCTTTCAGGGGAATGGCGAGCCTGCCTACTTCCTTTACCAGACAATTGATGTTAATACTTCAACCTAACGATTTATTTTTTGGTCGTAGGACACAGATTTATGGGTGAAAAAAATTGTGATATGTCGACGTGCGAAATTATTAACTAGACGTGTATATGATTCAAAACGGGTGAGTTTTCTGGGCAAGTTCAACATGTTAAGTAAAATCTTTCTACCCAAGACAAGTGACATCCATTGTTGGCGTTGGCGTGTGCAGTTTTGGACAGGAAATGGATCGGATTAATATCCGCTGAGTTTTCTGGGTGAATTCAACGTGTCATCTCTGCCAATCCTATAGTTGATGACTCGAACCTTTTTGGTGCTACGAAGTGATTTTTACGGTGTAACATTTTACCAAAAATTAATAATGGGAGAAATTATTTTTAGGGTATATATTTGGATGGACAAAATTAATGGTTTCTAAATTATTTTTTTGGGTTTAATGATTAAAGATTATGTTTTCTTCTTAAAAGGTGATAGGTTAAAAATAGGAAGGGATAGAGTATGTATATCTTTTTAAATTTAGCAATTAAATCTTTAAGCAGAAGTGAGTTTCTTATCCCATAAACAAAAAAGCCTCATATACTAATTTAGTGCCTGCTTTATAAAATTCAAAGTTCATCAAATCTCTTGCATCAAGCTCAAAAAATTAAAATCATTCTCCAAACAAGTCACAGTAATCTAGATGAGTCATCTCTCAAGTAAGAAGCCATGATATCTACTGACTCCTCTTTACCTGATGAAAATGTTGGAATTTTACTCCCAACCACTGCCATGAATGAGAAGCGGCAGTAGCCCACAATTCCATAAATTTTAATAGCAGAGAAGGACATCAGCAGATCCGAGAAGCTGGAGGCGTTTTCACGCAATCCACATAAAGATCAAAATAGAGTACCAAGCCTTAAACTCTGTGTTGAATTCCATCTACCGCATTGACCTACCTTTTTCCCACAACACGCAAATCACAAGTCTTTTGTTTTATCATTTAAGCCATTCACCATATGATTGTTTTACCGCTGATGCAATATTTGGCGAGACTACCTTATACCTTACCGCATGAACCAAACTTTTTTTTGCGTTCATTTCTCTGTATTCCGCATTTCACACTTACCAACTTTTAGTCACCTGCAAAGCACATTTCGCATCATTTACCACTTACCTTTTTGCAGTCGCAAGTTAAGTTATTTGACATGCGATGCGAGCATGCTATCGCACATTGCATTCGCAACTCTTTATGTTTACCCATAAAGTGACGCAGCTTATGTTATTTGTTTTGCGATGTGATATCACTGTCGCATATCGCAGTTGCTAAGATTTAAGTTTCTGCCAAGTCGCCTGTAGATTATGTTATCCGTTTTGCGACGCGATTGCGCCATCGCACATTGCGTCTGCAACCTTTTATGTTTATCCGTGTTCGCGCCAGATAAAATTTAAGCTCGCCGATCTGCGATGAGGACTCAAGCTGAATCACATAAAGTTTGAAGTCCGCCAATTTGTGTGTTTGAATGTGTTTTCGTGTGTTTTTGTGTATAAGCATAATACGGCCTGCGTGTCGATTAAATGCAGAAATGGGTCTTTTGACGGCCAAGGATGAATGTTGTTGAACGTCCATTCACAGCATTGAAGCAGCATTGATTAGAATTAGGTTTTCACAAACTTCGGTCATTTTGATATAAACAATGTAATTTCATTATGTTAGAGAGAGAGAGAAGTGATGGAATGAAAAAAAAAATATGTTCCTCTCCTGTGTAACGTTTCCTATGTATGACTGTTATTCTTAATTTCCACATATTGTTTGTGTTCTCTATGATTGGGGAAACACATTTCCTCTATTTGATTGTATCCATAATCTCAACATGGCATCAGAACTTACCACTAGAATTTCCAACATGGTGTCGGAGCAGGTCTAGGCTCTCATTCAAAGAAGCCCGATATCGCTCTCTTTGTTGTAGAAGCTGTAATATTGGTTTGAGAAGCATCTTTCTCCAACATTGAGAAAATTTTGTTTTACACAGTCAAGTTGATTGTTTGTTTAACACAATCGGAATGGAAGCAGCAGGCACAAGCCTGTCAAATTCCCAACTACCACAGTTTAATGGGAAGAACTATGATTGTTGGGCCATTATAATGAGAGCCCTATTTGCTTCACAAGATATATGGGAGCTTGTGGAACAAGGTTTCCTAGAACCAGCAGATGCAACAGTGCTGGCTACTTTGAGAGCAGCAGAAAGAGACTTGTTGAGAGATAATAAGAAGAAGGATTCTAAAGCCCTCTTCTATCTCTTTCAAGAAGTGCACAAGAGTATATTCCCAAGGATTACAACAACAAAAAAGTCTAAGGAGGCATGGGATATTCTCAAGACGACCTATCAAGGCATGGAGAAAGTGAATACAACAAAGCTACAAATGCTAAGGAGAGATTTTGAAACTCTCTGTATGAAA
This sequence comes from Pinus albicaulis, assembly GCA_034641835.2. Classification (NCBI taxonomy): domain Eukaryota; kingdom Viridiplantae; phylum Streptophyta; class Pinopsida; order Pinales; family Pinaceae; genus Pinus; species Pinus albicaulis. The sequence continues at coordinate 1,277,242,954 of CM076578.1, forward strand.
GAGTCTGATAACATAGATTCATTCTTCACACATGTGATTGGGTTGGTTACCTAGATAAGGTCTCATGGAGAGACACTTGAGGAAAGAAGAATAGTGGAGAAAATCTTGAGAAGTCTACCCTCAAGATTTGATGCCATAGTAGTGGCAATAGAAGAGACAAAGGATCTCTCACAATTTTCAGTGGATGAGCTTTGTGCATCCCTGATGTCTCATGAACATAGAATAAACAGAACAACGAAATCCTCATTAGAGCATGCATTCAAGACAAAAATGTCTTTTGGTCGAGGTAGAGGTCAAGGAAGATCGAACTACAGAGGAAAAGGAAGAAGCCCACAAACAAGTGGAAGAAACAACCTTGCAAGCACAAGTGGAAGGGGTAGCAATCAGAATCAAAGCGAAGGCTCAAGACAGAGTCAAGCACAAGGACAAAGGTATGATAAATCCTGAGTCCAATGTCATTATTGTAAAAATTATGGGCATTATTCCAATGAATTTAGAAAGAAACAAAATGACATGAATAATACGCAAAATGTTAATTTTTCAAAATAATATAAGAACCAGAGTAATGTGCTTTTAACATGTAATGTAGCACAAGAAAAAAAAAAGATGTATGGTTCTTAAACTTAGGTTGTAGTAATCACATGACTGGAAACATAGCAATGTTTTCCAATCTAGATGAAGATGTGAAGTATGAAGTGAAAACGGGGACTGAAATCAAAGTCTTTGTCATGGGAAAAGGAAGAGTATCTATACTCACAAGGAAGAGAGAAAAGAAGTTTGTGCCAGATGTCTATTATGTACCTAGCCTGAAATGTAACCTTCTAAGCATTGGACAGCTCGTGAACAAGAGCTATAATGTATTTTTTAAGAATAATGTGTGTACTATCATGGACATACCTCCAAGTAAAAGAGTCATTGCAGAAGTGCACATGAAAAAGAATAGGATGTTCCCTCTCAAGCTCAGAACAGACTTGAAGGAAGGAGGTGTGGTAGCAGCAGTCACACAAGAGATCTTTCAAGAATAAATGAAAGACGAAAACTGGTTATGTCATTTGAGATTTGGACATCTCAATTTTTGAGGTTTGAACCTCTTGCATAGAAAAGGGATGGTAAAAGGATTACCACTCATTGAGAAACCATACAACCTATGTGAAGGCTACATCTTGGGCAAACAACATAGAGAATCATTCCCAACAGCGAAGAGTATAAGGGCAAAGGCACCGTTAGAGATTTTCCACTCAAATTTGTGTGGACCAATGCAAATGCGATCTTTAGCTGACAGCCAATATATTTTTACATTCATATATGATTACACCAGAAAGACATGGGCGTACTTCTTAAAACATAAGAGTGAAGTGTTTGAATATTTTTACCACTTCAAAGATCTTGTTGAGAAGAAGAGTGGGCACTACATCAAAGTGCTAAGAAATTACAGAGGTGGAGAGTATATCTCCAACAATTTCCTACATTTATGTAGGGAGAATGGCATACACAAGTAGTTTACCACAACGTACACACCATAGAAAAACGGTGTATCGGAAAGGAAGAATAGGACCATCATGGAGATGGCCAAAAGTATGATGAAGGAAAAAAATTTGCCAAATGAGTATTGGGTTGAAGCTGTCAATTGTGCAATGCATATTCTGAATAGATGCCTAACCAAAGATATTATGAACAGACTTCTAGAAGAAGCATGGAGTGGAAAAAAGTTGTTTGTCACTCACATGAAAGTATTTGGATGTGTGGCTTATGCACATGTCCCAGATCAACTAAGAAAGAAATTGGATAGCAAGGGGGAGAAGTGCATATTTTTTGGATACAGTGATGAGTCCAAGGCATACAAACTCTATAATCCATCCACCAAGAAAGTTATAATTAGCAGAGATGTGCAGTTTATTGAAGAAGAAGCTTGGGATGGAAGCTTAGAGAAAACAGTGAACGTGAAGACATGTGTGTCTCACAAAGAGCAAGAGGAAGGCACATTAGCAAATAATTCCTCCATGGTGGTTCCTCCTCCACCTACACAAGCACAACAGGGCACACCACAAGAAGAAAACATAACAGCCTTGAGAAATCAAGGAAGTGCTTCTCCAAGGACACCACAAGGATCAGAAACTCCCTCGAGTTCAAGTGGAACTCCAAGCACACCAAGAAGACCAAAATTCAGAAATTTGAGTGAAATTTATGAGAAAGAAGCTGATAATGGTAATGGTTTGAACTGTTTATTTTATTTGTTTTGTCATGTTGATGACCCAATTCATTTTGAAGATGCAGTAAAAGAAGAAAAATGGATTGAAGCAATGAATGAAGAGATTGGTGCAATTGAAAAGAATTACACATGGGAGTTAGTGGACCTCCCACAAGGTAAAGAAGTCATTGGAGTAAAATGGGTCTATAATACCAAGAGAAATGCCGAAGGCATAAAGCAAGACCTGTTGTCAAAGGCTACAAGCAACAACAAGGAAGAGATTATGAAGAAACCTTTGCACCTATTGCAAGGATGGAGATAGTGTGGACAATGTTGTCCGTAATAGCACAACACAAGTGGAAAGTCTACCAAATGGATGTGAAATCAACATTTCTGAATGGAGTGTTGAAAGAGGAGGTATATGTTGAACAACCTCGGGGCTATGAGATTGAAGGCCAAGAGCACAAATTGTGCAAGTTGAAGAAATATCTTTATGGGCTGAAACAAGCACCAAGAGCATGGTACAACAGAATTGATGCTTACCTGATAGAAAATGGGTTTGAAAAATGTGATGGTGAACCCACACTCTACATTAAAGAAAATGATGGTAAGATTCTTTTTTTTATATATATATGTAGATGATTTAATCCTTACTGACAATGAAGTTTCTCTCATTGTTGATTTTAAAGCAGTCATGAAGAGTGAATTTGAAATGACTGATTTGGGTTTATTGAGATACTTCTTGGGCATAAAAGTAAAGAAAACTGAAAAGGGAATTTTCATTTCCCAAGAAAAATATGTTGGAGAAGTTTTGAAGAGGTTTAACATGCAGCACAACAAAGCAACAGTAACTCAAACTATCATGGGGTTAAAATTAAGAAAAGAAGATTGCCGCAAGAATGTCGATCCGACATTGTACAAGAGCATAGTTGGCGGTCTAATGTATTTGACTGCAACTAGGCCTGATATTATGTATGTTGTAAGTTTAATTTCCATATTCATGGAAACACCGAAGGAGACATATTGGCAAGTAGACAAAATAATTCTGAGGTATGTGAATGGAATGAAGGAGCATGGTGTTATATACTCCTCAAATGATAATTTTAAATTGATTGGTTACATTGATAGTGATTGGGCTAGAAGTGTAGATGATAGAAATAGCACATATGGGTATGTGTTTCATTTGGGATCGGGAGCCATTTCATGGGCTTCCAAGAAGCAACCAATAGTTTCTTTATCAACAATAGAAGTAGAATATGTGGCAGCAATAGCAGCAACATGCCAAGCGATTTGGATGAGAAGGATGGTGAGATATTTATGTCATGAGCAAGACAAGGGAACCACAATTTATTATGATAATAGCTCAGCAATTTCATTGTCAAAGAATTCAGTTTTCCATAAGAGAATGAAGCATATTGATGCAAAATATCACTTTATAAGAGAATTGGTTAATAATGGTGAGATTGTTTTGCAGAATTGCAGAACAGAGGAACAGTTTTTTGATATCCTCACAAAGCCATTAGCACAGAAAAGTTTTGAATATCTCAGAAGATATTTGGGAATGACCGATGGCAGTAGATGTGATTAAGGGGGAGTGTTGGAATTTTACTCCCAACCACCGCCATGAATGAGAAGCGGGAGAACCCATAATTCCATAAATTTTGACAGCAGAGAAGGACATCAGCAGATCCGAGAAGTTGGAGGCTTTTTCACGCAATCCATGCAAAGATAAAAACTGAGTACCAAGCCTTAAACTCTGCATTTAATTCCATCTACCGCATTGACTTACCTTTTTCCCATAGTTCTCAAATCACAAGTCTCTTGTTTTATCATTTAAGCCATTTGCCATATGATTATTTTACCGCTGATGTGATATCTGGCGGGACCTACCTTATACCTTACCGCATGAACCAAAATGTTTGTTTTGTGTTCATTTCTCTGTATTCCGAATTTCACACTTACCAACTTTTAGGCACCCGAAAAGTTCATTTCGCATCATTTACCACTTACCTTTCCGCAGCCGCAAGTTCAGTTATTTGACATGCGATGCGATCGTGCTATTGCACATTGCATTCGCAACCGTTTATGTTTACCCATAAAGTGATGCAGCTTATGTTATTTGTTTTGTGATGCAATATCATTGTCGCATATCACAATAGCCAAGATTTAAGTTTCTACCAAGTCGCCTGCAGGTTATGTTATCTGTTTTACGACGCGATTGCGCCATCGCAAATCATGCCCCCAACCATTTATGTTTATCCGTGTTCGTGCCAGATAAAAGTTAAGCTCGCCGATTTGCGATGAGGACTCAAGCCAAATCACATAAAGTTTGAAGTGCGGGAGTTTGTGTGTTTGAACGCGTTTTCGCGTGTTTTTGTGTATAAGGAGAATACATACTGCGTGTTGATTAAATGCAGAAATGGTTATTTTGACAGCCAAGGACGAATGTTGTTGAACTTCTGTTCATAGCATTGAAGCATCATTAATTATAATTAGGTTTTCACAAGCTTCGGCCATTTTTATATAAGCAATGTAATTTCATTATGTTAGAGAGAGAGAAGTGATGGAATGAAAAAAGAAATCAGTTCCTCTCCTGTGTAATGTTGCCTATGTATGACTATTATTCTTAATTTTTGCATATTGTTTGTATTCTTTGTGATTGGGGAAACACATTTTCTCTGTTTGATTGTATCAAGAATCTCAACATGGCATCAAAAAATTTGCCATTAGAATTTCCAACAAACAAGCGCACATTGCTTCGGCCTTCGTGGTTTCACAATGTTGGCTATCAAACTTCGACATGGTTTCAATGGAGGGATTTTCACGATGGGGATTATGAGTTCTAGGGTTTGATTTTGTTTTGCTATGAAGTCCATCCCATTGAGTTTGTGCAAGTCGTATGAATGAAATCTTCTAAAATACAAAGGAGAGATTATCATTATAAGTTTTTTTGTTTTTGAAATGGTAAAACCTTATGTAATCAATAATGACAAGGTTCGTACCAATCAGTAACACAATTTGTTTTTTTTTTTTTTTTATTTATTATTATTGATGTTTACTTGGTATTTAATTTATATGATTATATTTATATTAAATATTAGAGAATTAATGTTTTTTTAATTTAAAATTTTATTTTATATTTATAAATATATTTTAGCCTTATTTATATTAATAGATGAGATTTGAAATATTAACAAATCGAGTTGTCTTTAATGTAATTTTTTGAAAATAATTTCGATTTATTTTTCCGATCTAATTTGTCTAAAATCAGGGAGGAATTCATTGAAATGACAAGTTTAATGGGTAAATTATGCACAATCTAAACACTCTACGGGTTTTTTAGGGTGTTGAATCCATATATGAAGTTTAAAAACTAGTTTAAATAACAAAAATCAAGATTTAAACTCAATTTTTTCTTGGATTCTGGCCATAAAATCCACGGGAAACTCCAAAAAGTCGCACTAAAGACAACTCAAATTGACAACTCTAAATATATATTTATATTTTTACATTTACTTAACACAAATAAGAAATTACCATGTAAATTATCAAATAATAAATAATTTGTTAACATGTACTTCTAAAACAAATTAAATAAAGTCCTAGTCTAACCATCCTGTTTTTTTTTGTCAAAAAAATTATGGAAATTCAAGCAATATTTTATTAAAATCCGGTAGAGATTTTTGAAAATAAAGGTTTCAGTTGTAAAACTTCAAGATTTTGGATTCCCCACAGGTTTTTGATGGTGTTTAATCCATTCCTACCATCAAGAAGATGATTGTCCCAAAAATTCTTCAGCCTCCATACACTTATCCTTAAATAAATCCTAAACTAATTTTAGTATTGAAACCTATCAATATTTACAAAATATAATTTAGACTAATAATCTCATATTATGTAATTTAATAACTAATATTATTTATTTTAAATCATAATTTATATATATAAATAAATTTAATAATTTCAAATTTTCAAATATTTAAACTATATTATTATTGTCGTAGTGCATTCAGCGCATGTGCAGATGAAATACACCATGCTTAGTAGGGAGGCTACTTACCTACTTGCAAGTCACAGGTCAAAGTGGTTTGACAAATGTTTGTGGAACAAGTCCAACATGTAATAAAAGTTAAATGGAAACATAGCATGCTACATAAACAATGAAACAAAAAAAAATAACATGCATAAGAAACGCGCTCAATAGAGAAAACTCAGTAACAAATAAACAATGGAGAACTTTCTCCCTTTATTAGGTGTCGGTGGTAGTAGAATATAGAATGTTAAATCTCTTGTAGTGGATCCTTCGAGCTACGAATTTCCAATATCCAAGACAAGTGGGTCTCTTCCCCTCAAGTTTTCAACAAGCCTCTCTTCCCTCTCAAAGGATAGTATATCAATAGACACGTGGTGAAATATTCTCTCTTGGATTGAGGTGTTGGATGGCCAACAGCTGAATCATTCCAATCCTCTTGTTGCTAGACAACACAAGCTCGTTTGTTGATGATAAATTTGACCAACATAACAATGTGTCTGCCATTTCTCTTCCCATGGCTGGCTTTTATAGACAAATTTCAAATTTTCCCTCCTTCTATTGGTCCAAGATGGATGGTGACACAAGAGTGGGGGTATGATTCCTTTGTGTGTTTCACTAGAGCCTCAAGGTAGCTCACAAGCGACTCTACTTGGTTAGCTTGAGTGAGAGTTTTTTTCTCCAAGTGTGCCAAGTGGTACCGGATGGTGACATTCTACATCTCTAGGACTGCTCAACTATTGGAGGGATAGTCATGCTCTTCACAACTATCGAAGGAAAAGATGCAATGCGTGCTTAGGGTCAGTGCTTTCTGTGCGCGGTCCAAAACATTTTCCCTACTAACCGTAGGAAAATTTAAAATTTTATCTCCTCTAATGTATTTCCTCCCTGTAAATATTTATTTGTACCTTACACTTGACATTTTCTAATGTCTTCCTATACAATTTTCCAGTTTTAATAGTTTCCCCTTAATGCATGAGGTCTAGGAAGAAGTGTATAGCCGAAATACATTATAGTTTCCTTTTTTGTGCAATACTTTTGAGAGAGAGAGAGAGAGAGTAACTTGCTTGAGAACTAAGGTTGGCGACCCGTTGCCATGACTAAAAAAGACACTGTGCTCTGTTAGAAACCTGCAAGAGATAGAATAAATAGAATATTTCTACGAGGCAGGCATTTTCATGCTCGTGATGTTTTGAGAAGTTAAGTTTATCTAACAGATAATGATTCTGTTTATTTCACTTTTAGGTAGTGACCTACTGCTAATTCATGAAGATGGTTGTTAACGCCCTCAAGGTCTTTTTTTTTAAAGAAGTTTGAATACATTGCCCACACACATAATATTGGTATGGAATGTTTGTTTAGAACAAGTGCTCATTGTATGCATGGGTATTTGACTGTTCGGGACCTTCCCGTGTAAGCATTGCTGAAAGATATTCTTATCAATTCACGGGTATTTGACAAATTATGACAGAGTGCAACAATTATGAAGTACGATACCATCTTGACATGAAATTTTATCTTTAAGTCGAATGTCAAGAGGATAGATGAAGTCATTTGGGAACAATGATTTTCATAGTGCCATCCGGGGATGCCCCTATTGAGGTGAGGATTCATCCAAGGTACTACCTCCTTGGAAAATGTTTGATGTGGTCGACAAGAAAGGAAGCATCAACCCACCGACATGACTACTGATGAAAGGGAATAGGGTTTCTGACATAGCAGGCTATGGTGTGATAGGTTAACTTAGACATGATGACGAGAAATGGCAGTAGGACATCCATGGAGGGTGTATGGTTGTTATGGATGCCATGGTGGGGTGTGGTAAGGAATGCATAGCTTTTACCAAGGGTGATTAGGGACTACTTATAGGTGATAAATGTGAATGGATGGGTGGAATTTATCTCCTAAAATGTTTTTTTACACTTTCCAAAAGAATATAGAATGGGTTTGGACGTATAAGCACTTGGACAAGTGCCCCTATAAACATGAAAATAATATGTCACTATGGTGTGAGGAAGGTGTTTTCTTGAGGGTGGGGGCCCCATTGGTTGGTCTCAGTGTGGGGGTGATGAAGGAGATGAAAAAGTGTCGCAGATGGGTTATGCTGGTGGGTATGTGATAGGCCAAGTGTGAGACGTGGTGGTGCATATTTGATCTGCTTATGAGAATGGTAGCCCGTGAAAGGGGTTTTAACATGACATGGTAAAACTTGACTTGATGTATGATGGATGATTGAACATGAAGTACTTCCCAGACTTGGATTTTATGGCCATGGCTCCAAACCTTTGGTGCATGGTCTACATGAGTGATGGCTTCCATGGAGGGTGAGGCTCTACCGACCTTCGAGAATGTTTATCATGTGCAATGAGGGGTGATGATAAATATGGTCGGGTGAGTGGAACCTATGGTTGATTTCTGTGGAGAAATGATGTGAATATATGCAAATCTTCTTTGGGGAGCCTATCATGCTAGGTTTAAAATGATGCCTGCTCGTGTACCTTTAGTGGCTGGGGAATATGGTGATTCGGTGTGTTTGTAATACCTACAACTAATACCCCAAGTAAAAACCATCTTTTTATACAAACATATTGAAAATAAATTTGAATGTAAAACAATAAGAGAGGGAATACCTGTTATGACTGAAAAAATGACTTTTTATGAGGCATGGATGTATGGGTCCTAGCTTGAATGTGATGAAGTGTTGATCACTGTGTTTCTTGTGGTTTTTCAATTGGGCTTTCTAAGCTCTAGGTATGGTCTATCTAATAATGATGAAAGGGCGATATATGGGCCAATATGGCTCATTTTGACTCATTTTTGTCGTTTGAGAGTCTGAGGTCAGAGCTAAGCCCTTGCTCCCTAGAAGTTCTTGTCGTTGCGGTCAGCCTGAGTACCCGAGATTCGCGTTGTCAATGTCAGGTAGGGCCAATATTCGAGTAGCTATGGCCCAACAACCTGGTGCTCGGGGGGGTTTTGGAATAGTATGGGTTCCTCAAGTTCCATGAGAACAACCTGCTGAGGTCACAGGATAGTTTTCATCAGTTCCCGGTCTGTTGTTGGAACAAGAGACAACGTGCTATGGTGTTGTGCCGCAGAGATGTCATCGTCTGGATGGAGACAAACATTTACTTCGTGACTAGTTTATTACCTCAGGGGAGGCTCTTCCACACCTGCTACCCCTTGGGAGAGTGAGTTTCTAGCGCTGGGAAAAGGAGCATTGTGGCCCCGATGCGATTACATAGGGATGTGTTCACATCATCTTTGTGACAGATTTAGCTGAGAGGGGTGCCTTGGCGATGTTAGTTCACCTAACATGGTCGTCATCGCCCAATAGGGAATTGGGTCCACATATTGGTGTCTTGTTCCAGTTAAGGGCCGCTCAATTGTATGATTGGGCTCGCCATGTCTACGATGGCATGGTAATACAACTGGGGAAGGCCCATAGGGGGTCTTCCAAGATGTTCACCTATGCGAGCATCTTATTTAGTATTATGTATGAGAGGATGGTGATGCTCATACCTTTTGTGCCACTTCCCATGGGTCCTCCTAGGGATCCTCAGATACAGTGGTGGGCACCCATGATGCCTCACGGTGGAGGAGAGGAGGTTGGTCGCTATTGGGATACGACCGTTGAGGCGTGGTTCCAGGAAAACCCACAGATGTTTATGGACCAGCCCTACTCATGGATGGACTTCCGGGGGGACTCATATATGGGTCTTCCTGCTAGTTACACATGGGGCTCAGCATGTACAACCTTTGATGTTTTTTATGCATTATCATGGATAGTTTTATATGTCTTTTATGGTGATACTAACACTATTTTTTCTTTCTCGTGCAGATGTGGGTTCGGCGGGGCGCCCTATTGCCCGTGCGATGGGACATCAGCCATTTAGGAGGGTCCCAGGTGGGGTCGGTCAATCTCAAGTTGGAGGGTATTGAGGTGTTAGGGGCCCTTCAGGGGAGGGAAATTGTGTTGTAGCTTCCGAATGTTGACCTCCTTACCCGCTCTTAGGCGGTTGAAGCTTCTGTTGTGGTGGTTGAGGAGAAATTGGCTTCTTTTGACCTCAGGGTGCTCGCAGCAGAGGTTCGGGCCAAGGCTATGGATGCTCGTGCAGCTGATCTAGCTAACTCATGGAATCAGTTAGAGATATTTACCTAGGGTATTCCGACATACATGCAAGTCATAGGTCAAAGTGGTTTGTCAAACGTTAGTGGAAAAAGTTCAACATGTAATAAGCTAAGTTAAATGGAAACATAGCATGCTACATAAATAATGAAAAAAAAAACAAAAAAAATTCACAAGAAACACACTCAATAAAGAAAACACACTAATAACTCAACAATGGAGAGGATTTTCCCTTTATTAGGTGTTGGTGGTAGTATAAGATCGAATGCTAAATCTCTTGTAGTGTATCCTTCGAGCTACGGAGTTCGAATATCCAAGACATGGGGGTCTCTTCCCCTCAAGTTTTTAGCAAGCCTCTTTTCCCTCTAAAAGGATGGTAGATCTACGAATATATGGTGAACTCTTCTCTCTTGGATTGATCCGTATTTTATGCAAGAACACAACAGAATACAGATATAACCATAAAAATAGAGATGCAGCGGAAATAATGCTTCATTTTATTAATAAAAGAATGACTGAAATAAGCTTACAAACATAATGGAAGCAAGCTAGGGCGCTGGTAGCGTATCTCTGAGAAGAGATGTGGCATATGCTGGACTCTAAACTGTATTACATTGAGGCTCGAAGGCCTATTACAGACATGATGGAAACAAATGAGCTAGGGTATTGGCAGTGTATCCCTGAGAAGAGATGTGATGGCTACCAACCCCTGAGCTATGTTACAATGAGTCTCGGAGGCCTATTTATTGTTGAGAAACAATGAAAAACCCGAAACGTCCAAAAATATAACCCTAGGATATGAAGCGCCAAAACTATGGACCCCGTTTGGGTAAATTGGTGTTTCAACTTCCCGGGGACGTAAATTTGGCATCTAAACTCCGTTTGACGTGATCAATAGCTCGATAGAAAGATCTGTTCTAGGACTAAAAATTTTTGTTTTCTTGGTAGTAGGCGCTCTTGGTTTTCCCAGAAAACGTTGTTTAGGGCCTCAAAACGGCTTCGGAAATTCAGGACCTGAAAAACTGCTAAAAATAGTAAGTTATGTTGAAACTTAAAAACAAAAATAACTGATGGCAAGGGTTCAAATGGAATATTTGGGTGGCCACCAATATCCACCTGGATCATTAATGCCCCAAAATGGCTTCGGGCATGCAAGACCCGAAAACCTGCTAAAAATAGTAAGCTGCTGGAAGTGAAAAGCTGCAAGAATTTATGTTGCGGGTCCAAATGGAATAGGTGGGCGACCACCAATATCGACCTGGATCATTGATTAAGGTGTTGGATGGAAAACAATTGAATCCTTCCAATCCTCTTGATGCTGGACAACACAAGTTGGTTTGCTGATGAGAAATTTGGCTAGCATAACAATGTGTCTCCCATTTCTCTTTCCATGGCTGTATTTTATAGAAAAATTTCAAATTTTCCCTCCTTCTCTTGGTCCAAGATGGATGGTGACACAAGAGTGGGGGTATGATTCATTTCTGTGCTACACTAAAGCCTCAAGGTGGCTCAAAGTTGACTGTACTTGGTTAGCTTAAGTGAGAATCTTTTTCTCCAAGTGTGCCAAGTGGTCCTGGATGGTGGCATTCCACATTTCCAAGACTGCATAGCTATTGGAGGGATGGCCACACTCTTCACAAATATCAAACGAAAATACACAATGTGCGCTCAGGGTCAGTTCTTTCTATGCGCGGTCCAAAAATGTTTCCTGCTAACCTTAGGAAAATTTAAATTTTTAGCTCCTCTAATGTATTTCTTCCCCGTAAATATTTATTTGTACCTTCTGCTTGACATTTTATAATGTCTTCTTCCTGTACGATTTTCGAGTGTTAATAGTTGCCCCTAATGTATGAGCTCTAGGAAGAAGTGTATTATTGAATTACGTTATAGCTTCTTTTTCTGTGTAATCCTTTTGAGAGAGAGAGAGAGAGTAACTTGCTTGAGAACTGACGTTGGAGACCCCTTGCCATGACTAAAAAATACATCGTGCTCTCTTGGAAACTTGAAATATATAGAATTAATAAAATATTTCTACGAGGCGGGGATGTCCCATGCTAGTGATTTTTTTACTAGTTAAGTTTATCTGGTAGATAGTGATTTTTTCTTATGTCACTTTTAGGTAGTGACCTGCTACTGGTTGATGACGATGGTTGTTAACGCCTTTAGGGGAGTTTTTTATTGAAATAAGGTTGAATATGGTGCCCACAAACATAATCTTGGTATGGAATGTTTGTTTATAACAAGTTCTCATTGTATGCATGGGTCTCTGACTGTTGGGGACCTTCCCGTGTAAGCATTGCTGAAATAGATGTTTATCAAGTCACGGGTCTTCGAAGAAATTTGACAGAGTGCAACACTTATGAAGTACGATACCATCTTGACATGAAATTCTATCTTGAATTCAAATTTCAAGAGGATTAATGACATCAATGGGAAATGATGATTCCCATAGTGCCATCTCGGGATGCCCCTATTGAGGTGAGGAGTCATCCAAGGTACTACCTCCTTCTTGGAAATTTTTTCTTGTAGTCGACAAGAAGGAAGCATCAACTGACTGAGATGAGTATTGAAGCAAGGGACCAGGTTTTATTATGTAGCAGGGCATGGTGTGATAGGTTAAGGCAAGATGACGATAAATGGCTATAAATGATGACGGTAGTTAGGTGGCCTGAGGTCGGAGCTATAAATGTGAATGGCGGCAGTCATACCAATTTTTGGTGAGGAAATCCTTGGACTCGGTAGGAAATTCATGGTGGGTGTATGGTTGTTATGGGTGTTATAATGGGGTGTGGTAAAGAAAGCATAGCTCTGAAAAAGGGTGATTAGGGACTGCTGCTAGGTGAGAAATGTGAATGGATGGGTGGGATTGTTCTCCTAAAAAGAACTTTATACACTTGCCAAAAGAATATAGAATGGGTTTGGACATACAAGCATGGAGACAAGTAACCCTATAAACATGAAAATAATCCATCACTATGGTGTGAGGAAGGTGTTTTAGTGAGGGTGGGGGCCCCATTGGTTGGTCTCGATGAAGGGGTGATGAAGCGGATGAAAAAGTGTCGCAGATGGGCTATGCTGGTGGGGGTCTGAAAGGCCAAGTGTGAGATGTGGTGGTTCTTATTTGATCTTCTTATGAGAACGGTAACGGGGGAAAGGGGTTTTAACATGACATGGGTAAAAATTGACTTGGTGTATGAACAATGTTACCGATGAAATAGGTAACCACATTGTTACCTACTTTTTGAAGTATCAAGAAAAACACCTGATTTTGAAAGAGTGGCGATGCAGAATCAAGAAAAAAAAATTTGAGCATGTTTTTGGCACTTTAAGTTTTTTTCATTTTGTTTTTTTTTTTGTAATTAATTTTTTTTTTTAAGTGATGTTTTTTATGTCGATTTTGAATAGTGGTGGTGTATCATCACCAACGTTTTTTTATAGGATTGATTTTGACACTATATATTTCCTAATGTCTTCTTCTTCTGTGAGATTTTTATTTTTAAGTGCATTTATGTACTTGTGTTTTAAAAATTTAAAATAAAAAATATTTTTTTTTAAAATAAAAACTTGTAATGATATCTTCACTTTTTCACATACATAAAAGATGGAAAAAGGGTCCATATTCTGAAGTTTATATTTTCTACATGTTTATGTATTGTTAAATAACTTTTCAATGCACATCAAAAAATTGTCGCTAAAAAACCAATATTTTGAACCATATGACAAAAAAATACACTTTTTCAATATAAATACAATGCAAAAAATACACTTTTACAGACTTTTTGTTGGAAAAAACATGTTAAATAAACTAATTTTTTGGGAGAATATTAACAAAAAAACTTAAGAAAATAACATTTTTATTGAATTTTATGTCAAAAAATAATAGCAATCACATGTTTTTTGCAAAAAAAAGGGTTGTTCTCATAAAATATCAAAGTATAAACATTACAAGTAAAACTGATTAATAGTTCTAAAAAATAAGCTTTGTTTGCAAGCATAACTTAAACATCATCAACAATATCAACTAATACATCTTCAACATCATCTAGAACAACATTGATGGCTTCTTCCGCAACATTTTCTTCTTCATTTTGATCATTATCGTCTTCTAATGGATCTTTCATGTCAGCAAATCTTCCAAAGTGTCCCTTTCCAATCATTCCATATAATGGTGGTTGAGGTTCCTTTGCTTTTTTTGCCACACGTGATTCATTAAAATCTCCTTTCCTCAAACCAACTTCTTGCTTCGCATCTGGAAGAAATTTAAGAGCGTTAATTCTTTGTTGAATAAATTTGCATTGAACTGGGTCTTTCTTAATGGAAATGCAATTTCTTCCTTTTAGTAGGCAACATGCTAGTGTTGTACCTAATCATCAAACACAAAAAAAATAAGTAAGAAAATTAGTATGGAGACATAAAATGTAAAAAAGACAATATTTAAATTTAAATTTGTATAATAAAACTTACCTGAACCTGAGAATAAATCAAAAACCCATTTTCCTTCATTTGAACATAGATCTATAAGATAGTTAATCAATGCTTTTGGTTTTTGATAAATGTTAACTATATCTCCTTTTGCATCTTTATCCTCATATGTTAGTTTTCTTACAACTGCATCATAAACCAGTACTTGACTATGACTCTTCCCATCTACTCGATTCATAATAATATGCTTATAGCTATCATCTTTTGTCCAACATTCAACATGGATGAACTCACAATCATTAATAATAGGCTAATCGTCGGAAGAAACAATATTTGACTTTTGCCTGTAACATAACATAGTAAAAGTTCAATTAAATTTTACATGAATAAAAAAATTGAGGAATCAAACATACAATTTCAAAGTCTTACCATGTAAGTTGCATCCTTGAGTTTGCTTTACCCTTGAAGCTTGTTAATAACATTGGAAACTGTGTGTCTGAATGAAATGTCACAAATCGCCAAAGTGGTGATGTTGTCACTTCTTGAAAACCCGTAACCACTTTACTAAAATATTGATAAGTGTATGGTTCTCTATCATATTCAATGTCTGGGAAATTGAAACCATGAGGAATATCTGCAATAACTAGGTCATATTCCCTTTTAGGTATTAGTGATGCAATGTCTTCACAGTCACCTTGTATTATTTGATATTTGACATTGTCGAGCCCATTCCAAATGTAATGATTAAGAGTAGGATCAAGTTCAACATTCATAAGACGCTTCCTTCTCATGTTCTCCATCTTAATTTTTTCAATAAAGCTTTTGAAAGTATTTGGTACTCCATTTCCATCCTTCTTTGACATCTTTAATGATATATATATATATATATATATATATATATATATATATATAAAAGTAATAAAATAAAAATAGTTTAAATATGAATAAAATGAATTTATAAATCAACATACCTTATTGAATGAAATATAAAACTCTTTTAGTGTTGATGTAGAACTTGCTTCTGGGTAGTTGCATACAATATCATCCCAACTGTCTTCATTCAACATTTTAACCATGTGTTCTTGTATTTTCATAAAAAATTTCTGAATGAATAAATCAAGTTAAAAGCGTTAATATACTGACATGTATAAGAAATTCTACCAACATCATTATGAATTATTTAAAAGAAAATTATAATGAAATAAAAATAAGAAATAATTCAAGAAACTTACTTTTGAAATGCTGCACACATTTCTTCCATTGATAATTCACCCGACTTCACACGAGCTAATATTGATTTGAATAATTTATCATTCTTCACACCTTGCATTGTTCTCCAAGGTGTGATAGTCATATCCTTTGGAAGCTGCTTCATTTCAGGACCCCCCTTACTGTTGGTACATATTATGGGTTTACTCTTTCTAACCTTCTGATTTTTTATGGAAATATTCTCCCACCGATCAAAAATCTCATCAATCAAATCCCATATCTCCCTAGTTCTAAATGCCAACTGAAAAATGTTATCTGTGCCTCTGAAGAAATTTGTATTCAATTTTCCATCTTTTTCTTTTTTTTCATCAATTTGATAACCTGTTTCCATTAAACATTCCTTTCGAAATGCTACACTAACTTGTGTCTTATCCCCGCCACATTTTTCTATGAATTCATTATGAATAAATCTGACCCTTTGGATAAAATTCATTTTCATTATGTACTCATTATCTGCATTATGATCCCATGTCAATAACTTTGATTCTATTTCTGTTAAGCCAGTGTAAATGATGCATTTCACTGTTTGAAAAAGATATTTATTGGGATATTCTGTAATCAATTGTCTCTTTGCCTCTATCGAATGGTTCCCTTCAATTGCATAATATTTATAATAAAAACATTTTGTCTTGTCAAATGCTTGTTTGTTGGGAACCTGACATGGATCGACAAGAACCACATAATCCACCACATGCACATATGGATTGAACCTGAACAATGTTTTCAGATTATGTACATGTAGGTGATGGGCCTTTCTAATTTGATATTGAGATTGTCCTTCATCTAGGCCATAAAATTGGTTAACATTAAGCTCAAATGTTTGGCCACCAAGAATTAATTTATTCTTCCTCAACTCTTGTCGAATAGCATTTTGTTTTGTTTTAGTAATGCCATCCTCTAACTCAGCACCTGGTGTTATGATTTCTTTGCTTTCGTGAGAGCTTTCAACTTGTTCTTCATTGCTGCTCATGACCTTTACAGGTTCACCAATATTTGATTTCCTAGTCTTATTGGATAACATATTAGTTTTTTTATAAACAAGTTCTCCTTCATGAGGTAAGAGAGAGACATCTTTGGCGATTTTTCTTTTTGGTGTCTGATTCGTTTTCTCCTTTTGCACAACATTTCTAATCTCCTCCTCACTAATTCTATCATAATTTTATGTTTCATGTTCGACACCTTCAAAAGAAACATGTTTAAGTTTACTAGATTGACCCACCTTAGTGACTCTTGGTTGATCCCCTCTTTGTACTGTTGTAGTGTCACGAGCTATTTCTCTTTGCTTCAATCTCCTTTCCTATGCTTTGTCTTTGTAGAAAGTGTTGATCACATCCATAACATTTGGCACCAACATATAAATACCTTCAAACATGTTTGAAAGACTCGGAACAAAATCCTATGAAACAAAATAAAACATGTCAATGATCAATAATTTATAAAAAATTGAATCATCTTTACAATAATGCATAGAGAAAATAAAAATAAGCATACTTACAATGTTATTTGCAATGTTGCTTGATATTTCTTCAGAAAATTTTGAAGATATTTCATCTGTGTCATACTTGACGATTGATAGACGATATCTAACCTTCTCACGTTTCTGAGCCTTCCTTGCAAGAACATAAATAGTTTTTGTATTCGGGACCATACATATGTCTCGTACTTTGCCCATCACATCATATGGCTCATTTAAGTCAATCATACCACAAATCAGATAGATGTGTATATCAGCCTCCGTTTCACTGTCTTCAAGATACCATGAGAAATCAGTTTTATCTATTTCCTCGGCGTTCTTCCAATCAGAAATAAGCTTTAATGAACCTGGTGCCCCACTTTCTTGACTTTTATTAGTGTGTGCAACAATGTCCTTATTGCGTCCAACAATGTCCATAGTGCGTCCAGCTGCAACTTTAGATTTGAGAGTTGTATCCATAGTGCGTTGAGCTGCAGCTGTAGATTTGGGAGCTGCGGCCCTAGGTGCAGAAACATTCACATAAATATTTTTTGATGCCATTTTCCTGATAATATATATATATATATATATATATATATATATATATATTAGTTAATGGAAAAATAATGCGGATAAAATAAATTTAATAAACAAAATTTATTTCTAAAACTAAATAGCTTGAAATTAAAGCAGTAAAATTAACTATAAAAATTTTCATTTAAAAACAAAATATTATAAATCATACGTATATATATCTATATAATATGTTTCAAATACATTTTATAAAAAAATTAAAAATGTGTTTAAATTGTATACAACAATTTTTAAAAAATAAACTATTATTTTCAAACTTCAATTTTTGTTTAATATTTAAAACAAAACAAAAAAAAATACTAACTATTTATAACAAATGTTAAAATTAAATTTTATTTTTTTTAAGGCAATGATTTTATTAAAAAATATTATAATATTTTAATATATTTTAAAATTTAATTTTACATTACATAGTAATTGAATAAAAATAAACAAAATAAAAGAAAAGAAAAAATTATTTTACTTTACATAGCAATTAAATAAAAAATTATAAACTTAAAATTATAAAAAAAAATAATATAAAATTAAAAAGAATAAAACTAAGATTTAAAATTTAAAAAAATAAAATAAAATAGAATATAAAATCAAAAAATTCTCAAATAAAAACAAAAAAAGAAAATTTAAATATTTGAGAGTGCAAGCTTCTGTGATCCATAACATATTAGATTAAAATCTTGATAGGGGCATCACATGAGAATTTGTGGTTGTTTTCAACTACCAATCAGAAGTTCAATGATGAAACTGGCGCTGGTAGTTCGAAACGCGTCGGTTCCAAAATTCTCATGTGATTTCCCGAAAGATTTTTAATCTAAAATTTAAATAATGAAACCACTGATATATTTATGATAAAAAAAACAAATAAAAAATGTTATAATATTTCTATTTTTTTTTATGTGCATGGTCGTTTTATGGATTTTTCTATCTAGATAAACCTATAAGTCTTGAAAAAGAAAAAAAATTCTAAAATTTTGTCTTTAAAACCCAAAAAAATTTAGTCCTTTTTGCATTTTCTTCACTAAAAAAATATTAAAAAATTAAGGTTTTTGAACCTAAAAACATTAAAAAAGTTGTTTTTGGACACAAAAAATTATAGAAAAACAGATTTTCCCCAAAATCGTCTTTAAATTAACAGAATGGAAGGAAAACTAACCTTTGAAATGCAAAAGACTACTGTCTCCAATGCCAACACAACGCCTCCACAAAATTACGAATAGCAACACAATGCCTCTAATGCCAATGCAATGCCTTCACAAAGTTACCAATGCCAATGCAACACCTCCACAAAATTACCAATAGCAACACAACGCCTCCAATGCCAATGCAATGCCTCCACGAAGTTACCAATGCCAACGCAACACCTCCAGAAATTTTCTCTAACAAATACCAGAAAACTTGATGTGATGTGATGAATAGAAACAATCATTCCTATTATATAGCGAATATTGTCTGATTGGTTTACTGTTTAACGAATGTGGGATTAAAATTTCAAATTTAAAATATTTACATTTAGTTTATTATAGTTCATACTATAGTTAAAATACTTATTATTTGCATGTAGTTATCATAGTTAATATTTTATTTAATATTTACATGTACTTAATGTTGAATAATTCAAATATAATCTCAGATTAAAAATCAAAATATGAAATACTTACATGTAGTTAATTATAGTTAATATTTGCATTTAGCTATCATAGTTAATATTTACATGTAATCAATGTTTAAAATCATGGGATTAAATTTTAAAATCTAAAAAATTTACATGTAGTTAATTATAGTTAATATTATAGTTTAAATAGTTAATATTTACATGTTATTATTTTTGTAAATATTTACATGTAGTCAATCTTAAACCATTCAAATAAGAAAATTATTTTAGTTTAGAAGACATGCATGAAAGGAATATTTTGTGGATATTTTGAATAGAAAGTATGGTGAAATATTTGAAGACCAACAGTTTATTAATAAATTTTGAAATATATTTTAGATGAATATAACGTAAGTTTAAAATTTAAAATTTAAAATATTTACATGTAGTCATTATAGTTAAAATAGTTAATATTTGCATATAGGTATTATAGTAATATTATATTTAATAGTTACATTTAGTCAATGTTAAATCATTGAAATAAAAACATTATTTTAGTTTGGAAGGCATCCATGATAGAAATATTTTGTGGATATTTTGAATATAAATATCGGTAAAATATTTCAACACAAACAGTTTATTAAAAAAAATGTTAAATACATTTTTTGACTAATATTTGTACCAAATATTTGAAATGAAAATTTTGGAGGGAAAGTTTTTCGCGAAATTTTTTGGGGGGGAATTTTGGAGGAAAAATTTTTCGCGAATTTTTTTGGAGGAAAATTTTCAGTCTTTAAGCTATATATTGTAAGTGGGAGAGTAATTTTTATAATTCAACCTATTCTTGTTGAAAGCCATGGTTTATTCTGATAGCGAAGTTTTTCTTTGTACAACATTAACATCTTTGTCACGCAACAACTCTATTCAGAGTGATGAATATAACGGGAGTTCGTTCACCATGAATAGAGAGTCAAAAAATCGACTTGGTCGTAATCCTAAAGATGATGAGAACAAAATTGATAAGGTGCAGCAAAATGAAATTTCTGTAAATCGAGCGCTAGTTATACCACTTACTCTTAATCCTAAGGATTATGAAAGCAACAATGATGAAGGGCATGATGAAGAATTTCCAGAGTCAAAAGTTTCACTTTGTCCTAGAGGACACCATTGATGAAGAGGGAGATGAAGAATATCCACTTCAGCTTAATCCTAAGGATTATGCAAGAAAAACAGATGAAGAGGGGAATGAAGAATCTGTAGAGTCAAAATATCCACTCTGTCTTAATCCTGAGGAGTATGCCAGCAACACTGATGACAAGGGAGATGTAAAATTTCCAGAGTCAAAATATCAAATTCATCCTAATCGTACAAGGATTATGCGAGCACCACTAATGAAGAGGGGAATGATAATGTTTCAGAGTCAAAACATCCAGTTCGTCCCAATCCTAAGGATTATCCCAGCACCACTGATGAAGAGGGAAATGAAAAATTTACAGCGTCAAAATATCCACTCCGTCCTAATCCTAAGGATTATGCAAGCACCACTGATGAAGAGGGGGACGAAAAAATTCCAGAGTCAAAATTTCCACTTCATCTTAATCCTACAGATTATGTCAGCACCACAGATGAAGAGGGGAATGAAGAATTTGCAGAGTCAAAATATGCACTTCGTCCTAATCCTAAGGATTATGTCAGCACCACTGAGGAAGAGGGGAATGAAGAATTTGCAGCGTCAAAATATCCACTACGTCCTAATCCTAAGGATTATGCCAGCACCACTGATGAAGACGGGGATGAATTTCCAAAGATAAAATTTTCACTTCATCCTAATCATAAACTGATGAAGGGGGGGATGAAGAATTTCCAATAAATATAGATTCAAGGAATTCACTTATTCCTAATCCTAAGGATTATGAGAGCTTCAGTGAGGAAGGGGAGGGGCAGGATGAAGAAATTCTAGTGAATAAAAATTCAAAGCTTCCACTTATGCCTAATCCCAAGGATTATGAGAGCACCACTGAGGAAGGGGAGGATGAAGAGTTTCTTTCAAACGATAATTTTAGAGGCATAGATCTAAATATTACATTTTCTCCAAGTGACCATTTCAAAGACACTCATGGTGATGAAGAATTGAATCCTCCCAGGGAAGAATTTGAAAGCATGGGTCAAGATGGTGAAGAATTTCTTTTGAGTGGGGGTTACAAAAGTGCCAATGATTCTTGTGAAGTTTTTTCTTCAACTGATGATGGTAAAGAAAATTTTCCAAGCAATGATGTTGATAAATTTTTTAACTATGTTGAGGATGATGATAGTGGGGATAATATTCCTCCTAATGGTGATGAAACTACTTTTACAAAGGATGATGGAATGATGAAGTCGTTGCAAGCAAATATTGCAACTAGGAGTAGGAGTAGACCTTTTCATATCAATCCAAAGAATTCCAGTTATATAAGGGCGAGGACAAAATATCTCACAAAAAATAAGTTTTGTCATTCATTTGATTTCAATTGAATGTTGTCGAAGGGATTGCTTGAAAAATATGGAATTCAACTTTGTTTTGGAGAAAAGGAAAACATATATGTCAATGAATAAAAGCATGAAAAATTCATATTTAGTGGGTTGCATGCAATCTACACTAGCAGGTTATGATTATCATATTGGGAATATATTGCTTTGCAGAAAGGCGTTCAAAATGTTGCATTCAATTGGTAATTGTCATTTGTCAAGAATCCAGGATAGATTGGAAAGGGATCCCACATATTATTCAGAAGCACGTTATAAATGGGAGGTGGGGCCGTTTGCAAATACTACTAAGACATGGATGAAAGACTTCTTTTCAAATCATGGAGAGTGTATGCCAAATAAAGACAATACATATTCCAGATAATTTCTCGAGACGAGAAATATTCATGTTATACAAAGATTATGCAGAAGCTGTTGAAGGAATTGGTAATTTTATTACATATTCTTATTTTACAAGGATATGGAAAACAGAATTCAACAATGTTCGTATTCCTAAGAAGACAAGGATGGGGATTTGCAGCACATGTGCTTCTCTTAAAGCAAAAAGAGATAAATGTCAAGGGGCAGAAAGAGGTATGTGTTCAAAACATTGTTTTTGAAAATTTGATACTTATCAACTATGAAAATATATTTATTCATATGTTTCTTTTATTTTATGTACAGATTCAGTTGTCTAAGCACTTCAAGACCATCGTAATCAGCAAACAAGTGAAAGGAAAAAGTTGTATAAACATCGAAAGAAGTGTTATGATCATCCAAATAAATATCTGGGATTGATAATTGATGGTATGGACCAAAAGAAAACACTTCTTCCACATTTTGTCCGCACGCCAAAAAAATTACAGGAGAAAAATTTCATTCAGTTTCACTTGGTTGGTTGTATGGTATTTAATGAGAAGATGTTTCCAAGAGTTTTCTTCACAACTCCAAATATTCACAATGATGCAAATCTGACCATAACTATAATCCATGATGTGGTTACTCATTGGTCTGGGATTCTTCCTGAATTTTTGTATTTACAATTAGACAACACAAGTCGTGAGAACAAAAATCAAGTTATTTTTGGGTATCTAAACATGCTTGTTGAATTGGGGATTTTTAAAAAGATAAAGGTTGGTTTCCTTCTTGTTGGGAATACTCATGATCATATTGATCAAATGTTCAGTCGTTTTTCAGTAACATTGAGGAGGAAAGGAATTGGGAGCCTTCCATCATTAATTGAATGTATTAAGAAATCGTACATTCCAGAGCTTGTTTTTCATGTGTTGGAAGAAACTATTGACACGCGAAGGTTTATTTTTGGATCACATGTTGAGGAGAATTGCATTGAACAACTTAACGACATTAGCTTCCAGCGTCAATTTCGTATCAAAAAAAATTGATGGGATAACACTTATATGGGGCAAGAAGTATTAAACTGTTGAAGAATGGGGACCATCATCAAGTTTAGCATTTTTGAAGTTCATTCCAGAGCGTCCAATATTTTCATCAAAGATATTGTTATTACAGTCAGTTGCTGAACTCCATAATGAACGAAGGCAGAAGAGAGACATAAATTATTCTGAATGTCTAGAGGAAATTAAAATATGTATTAGAGATACATATGAGTACTTCGATGTTGCTGATTCAGTTTGGTGGGAGTCTTTTTTCAGTAATCAAAGTGATATGATTTCAAGATCAATAAATGAGGATACGCTTTTGAAGACTTCTTTTTTTTGGCCACAAAATATGTCAAATGAACATGAACATCAGGAAACACACAATGTTGAACAACAACAACCTCAAGCTATTATTAATTCCCCACAGGTAGAGGAAAGAGAAATCTATATTGGTTCTAGAAGATCCCGTGCACAACGTGAAGCCATGGAAGACCTTTACAGGGGTTCTGTGTAGCATGGAAAATTTTAGGGGCTAATATTCGCAGGTGGGCTAATTTTCCATGGTTTTTCCAAAAAAATGATTCGCCAATTTCCATTTTTTTATAAAAATTATTCGCCCAAATTTTACAATATAAAATTATTTTACGTTAAAAATCGCCAAAATTATATAGAAAATAGATATAATATCATTATAAATTTGAATAATTTTACAAATACATCAATAAAAATTTTATAGTTTGCATATTAGGGACTAGCGAGATTCGCCAATTTTTTAAACTTGAAGATAATTTTCCATCCTTAAAATTATCGCTGTTGTGCAGGATCTTAAGGAGTGTTGCATGATAGCAGTGTTAGCAGATGAAGATCCACTTGGTTATCCATTCTGGATTGCCAAGGTTATAAAGGTCATTAATGAAAATGAAGAGATTACAGCTGTTGATGTACATTGGTATGCCACAAGTACCCACCCTTTCAATGGTGTGTACAAGCCAGAGATGGTAGTGGAAAAAAGAATTGGCAGAAAGAGAAAAATAAAGGGCACAAATATAAATCGTCGTCGCACAGATGTCTTAAAATTGGAGGATGTTAACATACTTGTGGATGACTTCAATTTGACAAAGAGAGGAACTCTTCAGTTGCATACCATAAATGTTTTGAAGAAATTGCTACCAGAACAATTACTGTTGAGATGGGACTCTGCAGAATGTAGACGTAGATCTACAAGAATTTTGAACTCTGAAATGGTGGGCATGCCTGTTGACTCAGATGGAGCACTAGTTGATGAAAGAGATGAATATGGATCATCTTCATCTGCATCGAGACATTCATCTGAACATGTAGGTTATGATGGTGTGCCAGAATCTATGGTTGATTTTGAATAACTATCTAAGACACTTTTATGTAATTGATGTTTGCATGGTAACTTGAAATAAAATTTTTGACTTCCATCTCATTTTTCATGAAGTTATGAGACATTTCTATGTTTATTGGATTATATGTTTTAATTATGAAGAATTCATCTCTTTAGAATATCGACAATGCAACAATGAATTACAAAAATAATTTATGTTATATTCAATGTACCAATGTTGATATTTTAATTATAAGTAAAATAGAAAATAGAAACTAATGTCGATTTTTTAGATAATGCAGTGATATTACCATGATATTATGTATTGTTACCATTTGGTATAAGATACTTTTAAAATTTTTAATAATTATATGCATCATTGAAAGGGAACACTTTGTTTTGATGCTTGATTTTTAGGTTTTGGTTGAAAGTAGATTTAAATTTGTCTTATGCTAAGATTTGAAAAAAGATAAGTTTTTATCCTTTAAAATTAGAATTACTCTTACTTGTTTCTATTCAATGATAATTTTTTCATTTACTTGTTCATTTTTTTAAATTGTTTAAGTCTTATAATTTCTCCATAATTTCATTGTTCAAGTATGTTGAAAAATTTAGATTGAAAAACTTTAGATTTACAACTTGTCATTAAGGTTTTTATGCGCTACCAAATTTTATCTTTAATGTTATGGTTGAGAATAATTACAATTTTGGGGTTGTTTAGAGTCAAGATATTTTATGTTTAACAACATGGATGAAAATTGATCGAAATGATAAGCCCTTCAGACATGTATTTGTTTATCTTTAACATTACCTATCAAAAATGTTAGAAATTTACAATTTTAAAAAATTTCCTAATATGTTGTCTTTAATTCCATTTTTACAAGTGTCAAAATTATGACAATTTTTTTTTTTGTTATTCCAGCATCAACTGGTTTTGTTTTGAGGGTGTTTTTTCAATCCTTTTTTCAAAAAACAATTTTGGTTTTAGCATAATTTTATAAAATGTTGAAATTTGACCTTCAAAAAAAACCAAGTGCGTTCTGGAAGACACACTTTTTGTTTTTGGGGTGTTTTTTCATGTTTTTTGAGACTTTTTGGGCTAGAGTTCCCGTCTTGAGGTTAGGTTACCTATTTCATTGGTAACAGTGTTTATGATGAATGAATGAATGCGAAGTACTTTCTGGACTTGGATATTATGGCCATGGCTCCATACCTTTGGTGCATTGTCTACGTGAGTGATTTATTCCATGGAGGGTGAGGCTCTACTGACCTGCGATAATGTTTATCATGTGCAAGGTGGGGTGATGATAAACATGGTTGCGTGAATGGAACCTATTGTTGATTTCTATGGAGAAATGATGTCAGGATATGCAAAGCTTCTTTGGGGAGCCTATCATGCTAGGGATATAATGATACCTGCTCTTATACCTTTAGTGGCAAGGACATATGGTGATTCAGTGTGTTTGTAATACTTACAAACCAATACCCCAAGTAAAAAGCATCTTTTTATTCAAACATATTGAAAAATAAATTTGAATGCAAAGCAATAAGAGAGAGAATACCTGTTGTGAATGAAAAAATGACTTTTTCTGAGGTGTGGATGTATGGGGCTTAGCTTGAACGCGATGAAGTTTTGATCATTGTGTTTCTTACGGTTTTGCAATTGGGATTTCTAAGTTCTAGTTATGGTCTGTCGAATAATGAGGAAAGAGTGATATATGGGCCAATATGGCTCATTTTGACTCATTTTGTGTCGTTTGAGAGTCAAAGGTCAATGTTGAGCCCTTGCTCCCGAGAATTTCTTGCCATTGTGGTCAGCCTGAGTACCCGGCATTCGCGTCGTCAGTGTCAGGTAGGGCCTTGAACGTTCAAATTTGTGATTTTGTTACTTTTTTTCCTGGGGGTCCATACAAATGTGATTTTGTATGGACTTCACATCTGTTTTTTTTCCTCCACCACGTGGGCGATTGATGTTGCCCCGTGCGGTCCTCGCATCGAATAAAATATTTGTGTGAGGCCTTTTCTTGGAAAAGGATTTGTGTGATGATGCGCGCGTCTCTATCTGATACAAGCACGCGATCATCACGCCTATTCCCTACACAGGCATGGCGATGCTAAAAAAAATTGAATTTTTTTTATTTTTTGGGTTTTAGTCACTGTTTTTGGTTTTTCACTAGTGACAGGATATTATGGCATGAGAGAGATTGGCCTGATGTCCGAGCAGCTGTGGCCCAACACTCTAGTGCTCAAAGGGATTTGGCACAGTATGGGTTCCTCAAGTTCCTTAAGAACAACATTCTGAGGTCACAGGATAGTATTCTTCAATTCCTAGTCCACTATTGGAACAAGAGACAACATGTTATGGTGTTACATCGCAGAGATGTCGTCATCCGGCTAGAGATGGGCATTTACTTCATGACTGGTTTACTGCCTCAGGGGGAGGCTCTTCCACACCCACTCCCCCCTCAGAGAGTGAACATATGGCGCTAGGATAGGAGCATTGTGGCCCCGATGCGATTACACAGGGATGTGTTCATATAAACTCTGTGACAGATTTAGCTAAGAGGGGTTCCTTGGTGATGATAGTTCGCCTGACAAGGTCGTCATCGCCAAATAGGGCATCGGGTCCACATATTAGTCTTGCGGTGGCTACGGGCCAGTCACTTCTATGACTAGGCTCGCCATGTCTACGATGGCATAATGACACATTTGGGGAAGGCCCAAAGGGGGTCTTCCAAGATCTTCACCTATGCGAGCATCGTATGTAGTATTATGTATGAGAGTGTGGTGATGCTCAGACCTTTTGTGCCAGTTCCCCTAGGTCCTCCTAGGGATCCTCGGATGCGGTAGTGGGCACCTGTGATGCCCCACGGTGGAGGAGAGGAGGTTGGTCACTATTGCAATGTGACTGTTGAGGCGTGGTACTAGGAAAATCTGCAGATGTTTATGGACTACCCCTACTCAGGGATGGACTTCTGGGGGGACTCAGATATGGGTCTTCTTGTTGTTACGCATGGGGCCCAGCATATACGACCTTTTTTGTTTTTTTTGCATTATCATGTATATTTTTATATTTATTTTATAGTGACACTAACACTATTTTTTGTTTCTCTTGCAGATGTGGGTTTGGTTGGGCATCCTACTGCCCGCTTGGTGGGCAGGGTGGTGCTGGGGGCCCTTCATGGGAGGGCAATCGTGTTGCATCTACCGGAGATGATGTTTCCCTCCTTGCCTGTGCTGAGG
The DNA here is from genome assembly GCA_034641835.2 of Pinus albicaulis. Classification (NCBI taxonomy): domain Eukaryota; kingdom Viridiplantae; phylum Streptophyta; class Pinopsida; order Pinales; family Pinaceae; genus Pinus; species Pinus albicaulis. The sequence continues at coordinate 1,277,271,120 of CM076578.1, forward strand.
TGGTTGAGACTCGTGTTGCGGTAGTTGAGGAGCAGTTGATTGCTGCTGAAGTCAAGGTGCTGGCAACAAAGGCTTGGTCCAAGGCTGTGGATGCTCATGCAGATGATCTAGCTAACTCGTGGAGTCAGTTAGAGAGATTGACCAGGGGTATGTCGACCTACATGCAAGTCATAGGTCAAAGTGGTTTGTCAAACACTAGTGGATCAAGTTCAACATGAAATAAGATAAGTTAAATGGAAACATAGCATGCTACATAAAAAATGAAACAAAATCAAAACAAAATGCACAAGAAACACACTTAATAGAGAAATCACACTAATAAATCAAAAATGGAGAACTTTCTCCCTTTATTAGGTGATGGTGGTAGTAAAAGATAGAATGCTAAATCTCCTGTAGTGGATCCTTCAAGCTACAAAGTTCCAATATCCAGGACAAGGGGGTCGCTTCCCCTCAATTTTTCAGCAAGCCTCTCTTCCCTCTCAAAGGATGGTAGATTGATGTGTTTATCAATCTATTAGAGGGATGGCCATGCTCTTCGCAACTATCGAACGAAAATACACGATGCGCGCTTAGGGTTAGTTCTTTCTATGCACCATCCAAAATATTTTCCTGCTGACCTTAGGAAAATTTAAATTTTTAGCTCCTCTAATGTATTTCTTCCACGTAAATCTTTATTTGTACCTTTTTCTTGACATTTTATAATGTCTTCTGCCTGTACGATTTTCTAGTGTTAATATTTTCCCCTAATGTATGAGATATAGGAAGAAGTGTATTGTTGAACTACATTATAGCTTCTTCTTTTTTGTAATCCTTTTGAGAGAGAGAGAGTAACTTGCTTGAGAATTGACGTTGGAGACCCCTTGTCATGACTAAAAAAGACATCGTGCTCTCTCGAAAAATTGAAAGATATATAATGAATAAAATATTTCTACGAGGCAGGGATGTCCCATGCTCATGATGTTTTGACTAGTTAAGTTTCTCTGACAGATAGTGATTATGTTTATGTCACTTTTAGGTAGTGACCTGCTACTGGTTGATGACGATGGTTGCTAACGCCTTCAGGGGAGTTTTTTATTTGAAAGAAGGTTGAATATGGTGCCCACACACATAATATTGGATGGCATGTTTTTTTATAACAAGTTCTCATTGTATGCATGGGTCTTTGACAGTTGGGGACATTCTCGTGTACGCATTACTGAAAGAGATGCTTATCAAGTCACGGGTCTTCAACAAATTTTGACAGAGTGCAATGGTTATGAAGTACGATACCATTTTGACATAAAATTTTATCTTGAAGTCGAATGTCAAGAGGATCGATGACATCAATGGGCAATGATGATTCCCATAGTGCCATCCGAGGATGCCCCTATTGAGGTGAGGAATCATCCAAGGTACTACCTCCTTCTTAGAAAATGTTTGTTGTGGTCGAAAAGAAGGAAGCATAAACCGATCGAGATGAGTACAAAAGCAGGGGACCGGGGTTTCTGATGTAGTAGGGCATGGTGTGATATGTTAACTTAGGCATGCAGACAAGAAATGGATATAACTGATGATGATAGTTAAGTGGCCCCAGGTCGGCGCTGTAAATGTGAGTGGTGGCAGTCATAACAATTTCTCGTGAGGAAATCCCTAGAGTCGATAGGACATCTAGGGTGGGTGTATGGTTGTTATGAGTTTCATGGTGGGGTGTGGTAAGGAATGCACAGCTTTTACCAAGGGTGATTAGGGACTTCTTCTAGGTGATAAATATCAATGGATGGGTGGGATTGATCTCCTAAAAAATTCTTTGTACACTTACCAAAAGAATAATGAATGGGTTTGGATGTATAAGCACGGAGATGGGTTCCCCTATAAACATGAAAATAATACATCAAATTAGCGTGAGGAATGTTTTTTGCTGAGGGTGAAGGCCCCATTGCTTGGTCTCAGTGCAGGGGTGATTAAGCGGATGAAAAAGTGTCGCAGATACACTATGTTGGTGGGGGTGTGAGAAGTCAAGTATGAGAAGCGTTGGTTCGTATTTGATCTGCTTATGAGAATGGTAGCTGGGGAAAGGGGTTTCAACATGATATGGGTAAAACGTGACTTGATGTATGAAGGATGAATGAACATGAAGTACTTCCCGGACTTGGATTTTATGGCCATGGCTCCAGATCTTTGGTGCATGGACTACATGAGTGATGGATGCCATGGAGGGTGAGGCTCTACTGACCTACGAGAATGTTTATCATGTGCAAGGTGGGGTGATGATAAACATGGTCGGATGAATGGAACCTATGATTGGTTTCTATGGAGAAATAATGTCAGGATATGAAAAGATTCTTTGGGGAGCCTATGACGCTATGGATAGAATGATACCTGCTCTTGTACCTCTAGTGGCTGGGAAATATGGTGATTCGACGTGTTTGTAATACCTGCAACCAATATCCCAAGTAAAAATCATATTTTTATTCAAAAATATTGAAAATAACATTGAATGTAAAGCAATAAGAGAGGGCATACCTGTTGTGACTAAAAAAATTAATTTTTCTGAGGTGTGGATGTATAGCACCTAGCTTGAACGTGATGAAGTGTTGATCACTATGTTTCTTGTGGTTTTGCAATTGGGCTTTCTGAGCTCCAGTTATGGTATGTCGAATAATGAGGAAAGGGTGATATATGGGACAATATGGCTCATTTTGACTCATTTGTGTCGTTTGAGAGTCTAAGGTCAGAGTTGAGCCCTTGCTTCCGAGCCTTTCTTGTCGTTGCAGTCAGCCTGAGTACTTGAGATTTTCGTCGTCAGTGTCAAGTAGGGCCCCGAACGTCCAACTTTGTAATTTTGTTACTTTTTTTCCTGGGGGGTCCGTACAAATGTGATTTTGTATAGACTTCATGTCTATTTTTTTCCTCCACCGCATGGGAAATTGAGGCTACCTAGCGTGGCCCTAGCGTAGAAGAAAATATTCGCGTGAGGCCTTCTCGCTTGGAAAATAATTTGCGCGATGATACACACATTTTTATCTCATACATATGTGGAAATGTGTGCATTTGTATCTGATGGTCATCGCGCATATTCCCTGCACAGGTGTGGCAATGCTAAAAAAATTTGAAAAATTTTGATTTTTGGGGTTTTACTCACTAATTTTTTGTTTTACCTTGGTGACAGGATGTTGTGGTGTGAGAGAGATTGGCCCGATATTCGAGTAGTTGTGGACCAACACCCTAGTGCTCGGGGGGTATTAGCACAGTATGGGTTACTAAAGTTTCTTGAGAAAAACCTACTAAGTTCACATGATAGTCTTCTTTGGTTCCTGGTTTGTTGTTGGAACAAGAGAGAATGTGTTATGGTGTTGCACCACAGAGATGTCGTTATCTGGCTGGAGACAGACATTTACTTCGCGATTGGTTTACTGCCTTAGGGGGAGGCTCTTCCACACCCACTCCCCCTAGGAGAGTGAATATCTGGTGTTGGGCGGAGGAGCACTTTGGCCCCAATGCAATTACACAAGGATGTGTTCACAAAAGCTCTATGACAGATTTAGCTGAGAGGGGTTCCCTCGTGATGATATTTTTCCTGATAGGGTTGTCATCGCCTAATAGAGTATTGGGTCCACATATTGGTGTCTTGCATCATCTACGGGCCAGTAAATTTTATGACTAGGCACGCCATGTCTACGATGGCATGGTGACACAACTTGGGAAGGCCTAGAGAGGGTCTTCCAAGATCTTCTCCTATGCGAGCATCTTATGTAGTATTATGTATGAGAGGGTGGTGATGCTCAGCCCTTTTGTGCCAGTGCCCCTGGGTCCTCCTAGGGATCCTCAGATGCGGTAGTGGGAACCCGTGATGCCCCGCAGTGGAGGAGAGGAGGCTGGTCGCTATTGGGATGTGACCTTTGAGGCATGGTTCCAGGAAAACCCGAAGATGTTTCCGGACTACCCCTACTTAGGGATAGACTTTAGCATGGGGTCTACCATGTATGAACTTTGATGATTTTTTTGCATTATCATGTATAGTTTTATATGTGTTTTATGGTGAAACTGAGAATATTTTTTGTTTCTCTTGCAGGTGTGGGTTTGGTGGTCCGTACTACTTCCCGCTTGGTGGAACATTACCCATTGAGGAGGGTCGCAGGTGGTTCCGGTCATGCCAAGGTTGGGGGGCAGGGAGGTGGTGGTGGCCTATTAGGGGAGGGCCAGAGTGTTGCAGTTGTTGGAGGTGATCCTGCCATCCTTGATCACGCTGAAGTAGATAAGGCTCGTGTTGCGGTGGTTGAGGAGTAGTTGGCTACTACTGACCTTAGGGTGTTAGCGGCAGAGGCTGGGGATGAGGCTGCGGATGCTCGTGTAGATTATCTAGCTAACTCATGGAGTCAGTTAGAGAGATTGACCCGCGGTATGCCGACCTAGGTATTTTTTGATGACCAGGACGATGTATGGCTCGAGATAGTGGTGGCTCGAGAGAAGGCGCATCGCTTGACTTTGCGCCTTGCGACAATTGTAGTTTTGGCTGTTGCACCTGTACTAGCACCGAGTGTAGCCGTGGGCCCAGAGGACCCACCCAGAGGAGCTCAGCCCTAGGGATATTTTTATGCTTAGGGAAAGTTCCCATTATGAGGATGTTTTCCTTTTTTGATGACATGTAGATATATTTTTTGACTCACATTATGGTCAGGGACATGACTTGTATACTGGGACACATATATTTTTCGATGTATATATGCGAGATGTATATTTTTTGTGGCTATTATGATGTGTCTATGGCTATTATTTGTGTTTATTGATGGATTTTATGTACCTATGATGGATATTTATGTTTTCATGTTTTGTTGTTTTATGGATGATAGTTTATACAAGATGCATTCCAATCTAGGATTTGGTTAGCTACATGATCGAATGTCTAGTTTTGATTTCTTGGTACATGTGTAAATGTTATGTGAGCAAAATTATGACTTAATCATCGTGCATGCAATTAATTCTTAAATATGTGTGAATTCCATACTTCAAAATCTTGGTTTAACTACGAAACCACTAGCTAGGAATCAAGATAGACATGTATATGGTGAATGCCCTGGTTGGAGGCATCGCTCAACAACCCGATGACTACATCATATTATAATTGATTATTGGTAGTTGATCTGGTACATACTCCCAGTAAAAAATGGTGACCGATCAGATAGTATATGTCCCAGGTGGCTGCTGCTAGATTTTACGACCATCGTCAGGCTCCATCAATGAATCTAAAATAATGGATGGGGGGACGATCCATCTGTGACACCAGAGGATTTATTAGAAAAAGTCCTCGATGATTATGATCATCTCAAAAAATTATGTTACATGCATATTATCTCTAAGGCTGAGACTTCCTTCCCTTATGGGTGAATTTTTTTAAGGTAGATTCCATTGACGGGGTTAGCTAGGCATGTACCGTCAGGCTCTCACAGGATGTATGCTCCCTTGAGGAGGAAATTTTTTATGATGTAAGGACGTTTCCATAATGTCTCAAAATTCTTGGGTCCTAATGCCTCTTTTGCAACATCATAGCGAAGGACTAACTCCCCATCTAAAAATGAGTGAGGCATGATGTTCCGGTCGAAGGATGATTTTACTCTTTTCTTATGTGCCTCGTTATGTTGGAGCAACTCTCATCGATTTTTGTCGACGAGTTATAACTCTACCAACCATTTCTCTAAAAGTTGGGTATCATCAAGGAGTTCAGTGGCTGTGTGTAAGTTGGGGATTTCACGTTCCATGAGAAGAATGGCTTCCACTTCGTACACTAGTTGGAAAGGTGTGAATCTTGTTGAGGTTTTAACTATCATGCAATATGCCCACAAGGCTGAAAAAACCATATGGTGCCAGTTTGTTTTATGGTGACCATACATTGTAACATTGTTTTGATTACTTTGTTAATACCTTCTACCTATCCATTGGACTATGGGTAGTATCGTGACACAAATTCATGTGTGAATCGTAGGTGATGAGACAACTCCTGGAATATTTCGTTTTTGAAAATTATTTCCCGAATTGGAGACTAATTCCTTAGGCACACCGAATTGTGCGATGACATGGTTGAAGAGAAAGCGTGTTGGTATTTCTGTCGTGTTGTCATATGTGGGCATGGATTCTACTCATTTTTTGAAATAGTCGACGACTACAATGATGTATTTGTGCTTTCCAGACGACACAGGGTTGCATGTCATAAAATCGACTCCCCATTTGAAAAAGGGGTCGGATACGATGACCGAGTGTAGAGGAGCTGGAGGTGCTTGTGCCTTATGGGAAAATCCTTGGCATTGCTTGCACCATTTGACACCTTGAATGTAATTGTGGAATAAGGTGGGCCAGAAATAACCTGCCTGTAGGAATTTTTTGGCGGTAGCCGTCCTTGAGAGGTGGCTGCCACAAGCCTCACTATGACAATAATTTAGGGCTTTCTCTGCTTGGTCGTGCGTGAGGCATCAATGTAAAACAATGTCAATGCCTTGTTGATAAAGGACGTCCCCCATGAGAAGGTAATGGGGAGCTTGGTGGCGTATGCGCCTTCGGTCGTCATGTGTGAGCTTTGGCTTGAAATTTTGGGTTCATAAGAATAGGAGGATATCGCCATACCAAGGCTCCTTAGTCATCACTAAAAATAGATGTTCATCTGGTAGTGAGTCGTTAACTAGGGATCCTTTATTTAGACTTGGGAGGTCAGTGATGAACTTAGCAAAGATTAAAGCTTTTATGCTCTTGGGGGAGCTAAAATGTATGTTGAATTCCTACAGTATGACTACCCATCGAGCGTATTTGTGGTTCATCAGACGACAGGTTAGCAGATATCTCATGGGGCTGATAGATGTTATAACTGTTGTAGTCTGCAGGATGATGTAATGCCGAAGTTTTTGTACTGCGTGTACAAGGGCTATTACATTTATTATATTATATTATATTTTTTTATATAGTAAATTAATTACATGTTATTATACAATTTAAATAATATAAATTTTAATTAATAGCATATTATATAATTAAGAATTTATGAATTTATATTTATATTTTATTTTAAGTTATTTAAGTACAAAGGACAAATGCATTAGTTGTTCATTGATAATGCCTTTTTCTTGAAAAGCTCATTCTTATTTATAGTTACATCAATACAATTTTTATTTATTTATTTTATTTTTATTTTGTATATTTCGGCACAACTTTTGAATTGAATTTAACTATGGTTACATGGATTGTGGTGCAAAAAGTGAATTTCAAATTCATAAATATTATTTTATTGGTTTAACTATTATTTAATTATTTCCTTAGGAGGCCCATTTTAGACATCGAAATTCCCCTAATGGACATTTATGAATAATCCCATGCGAAGGTGTCGTTGTACTCTTATAATAAGTTTGTGTAAGCGACTACCTTGTATGGGGAGCATGCTGCCCCGAGTGAGATTTTTTTTATTTTTCCTAGTTTTCTCGATATATTCACCTTAATGGTTGGCGAAATATTCGACATATTCCCTTCTTCAAATGCATTAGGACCAGCCTAGATCCATCTTAACTTTGGATCTATCAAGCGCCGAGAGGGATCAAATCTTTAGAGGTGCAAACATCTTTTTTTGAGTGCAAAACTTGAGGAAATGTTTGCACCTCGAGAGATTTGATCCCTCTCGGTGCTCGATAGATCCAGAGTTAAGATGGATCTAGGATGGTTTCAGTCGTGTGCGGCCAAGGAAAATGGAAAATCTATCGAAAATATGATTAATTTTATCAATAATAGGTAAATACAGATAATATAAATATAATAATTTTATATATGCTAAATATGTCTGATATTTTTCTGGTCATTTTAATTTTAAATTTTTCTTATTTACCTCAGTTTTTTGAGATGATAAATATTGTTAATAAATTTAATGATGAAATATTTTTTTTGAATGCAAAGTGACAATGTAATAGTGTTGAATGATATAAAATGAAAATAATAAGAATGTAGTCAATTACAAATAGTCTTCATTGTGATCAATCTCAAATTATTTTCTTTTTCTATTATTATTGTCACCCTTGTTAGTTTTGCCATCTTTTCATATCGATACAATTGAAATAATAAACCATTTAAATATTTAGCTTGAACTATTGTACTAAACATCATACATTGTCTCTCTTGCTCTTCAATATTAATAGGTTGATTTACTATAACACAAATATTAATGTACATTGTTAATAATTTTGTGTGCTTACACTGAAATCAATGCACAATCTTAATCCAATCACTTAAAATTAATGTACCATCGATGTACATCAAATCATAAATCAACGTCTACACTGAAATCAACGCACCTAATGCAAACAATCAAATAAGATTACAAAACAACATCTACACTGAGATCAATGCATCTAATGCAGGTAATCAAATAAGATTAGAAATCAACATCTATATTGAAATCAATGGATCTAGTGCAAGTAATAAAATAGGATTAGAAACCAACATCTACACCGATATCAATGCATCTAGTGAAAGCAATCAAATAGGATTATAAATCACCATCTACTTCCCTATCTCCCCCCTTGAACTACATCTCTCTTTCCCTCCATGTCTCCTCCTATACACTGAAATCAATGCATCTAGTGCAAACAACCAAATAGGATTATAAATCACCATCTACTTCCCTATCTCCCCCCTCGAACTACATCTCTCTTTCCCTCCATCTCTCCACTCTCTCATATCCTTCCTCTTCCTTCTTCTCTCTCCATTTCTTTCCCACATATATGTCTCCGTCTCTCTTCACCCTCCAACTATGTTACTATATCCCTCCCTCTCTCCTTCTCTCCATATCTCCTTCTTTATCTCTTTATCTCACCCCAAAACATATACACACTCTCTCCATATCTCCCTTGTCACTTCATCTCTCTCCTCACTTCTCACTCCCTATGTATTCCTTCTTTCCTCCCTCTCTCCCCCTCCAACTCCATCTATCCATCCTTCCATCTCTCCTTCTATCTCCCTCCCTCTCTCCTCCTCTCTCTCGTCCTTCCTCTCTCTCCACCCTCTCTCTCTCTCTCTTTCTTTTCCCTCCAATTTTCTCTCTTTCCCCATAACTCTCTTCCTCTCTCTCATGTCCTCTCTCTTGTCCTTCCTCTCCTACATTCCTCTATCTTTTCCTCTCTCTCTCTCTCTCTCTCTCTCTCTCTCTCTCTCTCTCTCTTTGCCTTCCAATCCTCTTTCCTCCCCCAACACACACACACACACACACACTCTCTCTCTCTCTCAAAATCTACAATAAAATCAATGCATCAAGTGCAATAAATCATCTTCCCTCTCTCCCCCCTCCAACTCCATCTCTCTTTCCCTCCCTCTCTCCACTCTCTCACATCCTCTCTCTTCCTTCCCCTCTATCCCTTTCTCTCCCACATCTATCTCTCTCTATATCTCCCTCTCTCTACCTCTCTTCACCCTCCAACTATGTTAATATATCCCTCCCTCTCTCATTCTCCCCCCATTCCCTCCATCTCTCCTTATTTTTCTCTTTATCTCACCCCCAAACATACACATACTCCTCTATTTCTCCCTTGTCACTCCCTCTCTCTCTCCACTTCTCACTCCCTATGTAAATACATTACTCTGGATCCAGAGTTTGATATTATCTTTATTTACACTGAAATCAATGCATCTAGTGCAAGTAAGAAAATAATATTAGAAACCAACATCTACACTTATATCAATGCATCTAGTGCAAGCAATCAAATAGGATTAGAAATCGCCATATCAAAAGTTTACATTACTCTTGATCTATCAAAATTTACATTAGAAATCACTATCCACACTGAAATCAATGCATCAAGTGCAAGAAATCATCTTCCCTCTCTCCCCCCTCCAACTCCATCTCTCTTTCCCTCCCTCTCCACTCTCTCACATTCTCTCTCTCTTACTTTCCCTCTATCCCTTTCTCTTCCACATCCATCTCTCTCTCTATCTCCCTCTCTCTCCCTCTCTTCATCCTCCAACTATGTTACTATATCCCTCCCTCTCTCCTTCTCCCCCCATTCCCCCCCTCTCTCCTTATTTCTCTCTTTATCTCACCCCCAAACATATACATACTCTCTCTATTTCTCCCTTGTCACTCCCTCTCTCTCTCCACTTCTCGCTCTCTCTATGCATTTCTTCTTCCCTCCCTTTGTCACCCTCCAACTCCATCTCTATATTCCTCCCTCTCTCCTCCTCTCTCTCTTCCTTCCTCTCTTTCCCTTCCTCTCCTACCTCCCTCTATCTTCCCCCATCTCTCTTCTCTCTCCCTCTCTCTCTTTTCCCTCTAATATAAAATGGAAGAAAAATAGAAAAATATGGTATTTGGCCCACTGTGTTAAATTTATGTATGTAGGAAGAGAAGTGATTTTTCATTAGGGCCGACATTAGATTAATTAGATTAAATGTTAAATGTTAAATATTAAACATTATTTTTACATTTACGTTTACATGTTTATTGTTACCTGAGATAGGCAATGCATATAGTGTACTTTAATTTGGCCCATGGTATTTTGCTAAGGATTCACCTAAATAAAACCACTTTTTGAGTGTTCCTAAATATAAATAGGATTATGGAGTAAATACAAAAATATGTTTTATTTATTTACCATACCTATGGTTTATTTATATTTTATTTATTTACCATACCTCTTTTATAAATATGGTATTTGGCCCATGGTATTAAAGTGGTACATTTCTATACACTCGGACATATCAAAAGTTTACATTAATTAAATTTAATAATATTAATATTATAATATAATAATGTGAATATTAGAATTAATAATAATAATAATATTAATATTAGGGTTAATAATGTTTTTTTGGCATGTATTAATAATAATTTGGCCCATGGTATTTAGCTCAGGATTCACCTAAATAAAACCACTTTTTGATGTTCATAAATATAAATAGGATTATGGAGTAAATATAAAAAGCCTTTTTATTTATTTACCATATATATGGTTTATTTATATTTTATTTATTCACCACACCTCTTTTATAAATATGGTATTTGGCCCATGGTATTAAAGTGGTAAATATATCAAAAGTTTACATTACTCACATGACATCTACACATCTATATGCACTCCGACATATCAAAAGTTTACATTACACACATTACATCTACACATCTCTATATATTGGGCCCGACATATCAAAATTTTACATTGCACACATTACATCTACACATCTCTATATATTGGGCCCGACATATCAAAAGTTTACATTACACATGTTACATCTACACATCCCTATACACTGGGCTGTAGAGCGCCTCTCGGCGCAACTAGGATGGGATTTTTGAACCAATCTATATTCCCATATGGGAGGGAGTATTTAGATTCAATGGCATATATCTCTTGGGTCTCTGGGTTGTTAGATATGAATTTTTTTTTTCTGGAAGAAAAAAACAAGCGGTGATGCATTGAGTCCCATGGAAAATCTAGTTCCGTCATGGCCTACAAAATATCCTCGTCTAAATGAAACAAAATGTCTAAGGGGGATTTGGTTTATGTGAGGCTATGAGGAATTGGTTCAGGCCTAACAATGTTGGTCGACAGACATGAACATGATTCCATAGTTGATGTTATGGAACCAAACGGGGTTGACATGGTACAGACTAGTTGAGTTTGTACTGTTGATGGTACAACAACTGTTGTATTTGTAGCGGTCTCGAAACCAATGATAGATGAGAAGAAAATATGAGTCATGGTTCCCATACATGATGAGATGAATCATATATGGTGTTGAGTGTCATCGATGTTGAATGGTGGGAGAATTTCTATTGTGGTGATTTGTGTGAGAGCAAGCTCGTGCTCTTTTGGTGGCATACTAAGGGTACTTGCACTTTCCTAGATTTGGAATATGTGTTGAGTACAGAAGTGTTGAAATGTTTCCATTAAGGGGCACAACTATGTTTCGTGATTGTGACTTGTGAAAATGGTGCATGGTGTCAAGGTTCCTATCGAGTAGATGGTGTGAGAACCAATGCTACTCTTTGTGCTCGAAGTGGATGCTCAGAGATGATTGGGCATTGGGGCATGTTTGCGCTTCTACCATATTTGAGCCTTTGGTTTTGGCTGGTCTGGCTCTTTTAGGGAGTTCAAAATCAATGCTTCCCTTGTCGCTCGTAGCCTTGGGAGGTATTCACAATTCATTGTATAGTGGAATTGCGAGAAAATACTGCAATATCAGTGTGTGATCTTCTCTTGATTAGAGATATTAATCTATGGGATGGTGGTGACCATGCGAAGACTGTCAGTGAGCTTCTTGAGTTCCTGACATTGATTGACCCTGTGATCATTTCTATCCCACTGAATACATGCCATTATTGGCTGGTTTTGGGCTCTGCTAGGATGATGGGTTGTCTTAGCCTCCCTAATGTTTTGTTAACGATGGGGGGTAGGCTGCCTTATTCCAGGCTACCTTGCACCAAGTTTCCTTGGTTCTAGACCAGTTACATTCGGGTATTGGGTAACCAATGAGTGTATGGTTTCTAACAAAGGTTGAAATTGGGAGATGTAAGTACAATGTCGAGTGTGATGGTTGTCATGACAAATCAGAATAGACGATTTCTCTTTATTTCTCCACTCCCTTTGGTATACTAGAGTATTTGGGTACCATTTTTGGAATGATCTTAAATCCATACATTGAGTGACCAAATGGTTGCAGGCATCGCATAATGCGCAGGCTATTTTTATCTGTGGAGGGTGGTTGGGGGTGATGATGTGCACCATTGTTGGCCTTTTTTTTGTTGACATGAAGAAAATGGACATGGTTGCTAATTTTCTTTATTTTTTGAACTTTCCATGGATTCTGAATCCGATCCATATACTATGGCGAGACGTGTTATGGCCGGGCGTAAACAATTTAACGCCAAATGGAAATGGGGGATGTAGGGACAATGATGAACCGGGTGGTTGCCTGAACACACTGAACATGAATACTGGACTGCTTATAAGATATCGTAGTATAATTTATTGATTGGGTACCATATTTGGAATATCTCTAGAGCTGCATAGTTAGTGATGAAATGATCTTGTTCATCACAGAGTGCGTAGAGCTGGAATGGAGCGTGAGGGTGATTAAGGGGGGGGAGGCGGTCGTTCAAGTGACCGTTGCTCCTTGGACACATACAATATATTCCTTTTTGCATCCATCCCTTGAGTTGTAGTACTATTCGTAGATTCCATTTCTGAGCCGGCTAAGTCAAGGTTTTCAGCGATGAAGCATCACATGAAATCCAACATAGATCGGAATCGTTGGATATGGAGACATCGGCGGATGTGGTGGTTGCTCCAACAAATATGACACGTATGTCATCGATGTTGGACTAGGTTGATTTGGGCAACATGGGGGACTTGATACCAATAATTAAACGCCCTTAATTCAGGATACTGTGCGACTAAGTGGTCAGGCTCATCGCACAGTGTGCAAACTAGGGCCTTCCGAGTGGCCTTCATTTTCCATCTTTGGTCTCTGGGGGTGACTGTGTATGAGAAGGATGTAGGCTCCTCTCGTAGGTAAAATATGGTTTTAGGCTCTCCCTTTTCCATTTGCATTGGAGGATCTGAGGTAACCTATTGGTAAGATTTCTGTAGGGCTTGCAGGGCACCCCTATATCGTGGCATCTGTAGGCAATGGTGTTTATAATTCCCATAATGGTCGCATATGGCACCTACGTGGTTGGTGCACAATTATTTACCTTTGTTTTTTGTGGCCTATTCCTTTTTATGGGAACTTTATGTGGCGACATTTCTTTTAGTGTGTAGGAGAGGCTTTAATCATCTAACTCCAGGCAAATATTAGTAGGATGGCCTACGATATCACGTAATGCACAAGGTTGTAATTCCCTAGGTATTTTGGGGTGTTCGATTTTCTTCCCTTTATTGATGTTTTTCTTGGTTGCATTAGTTGGCACTGCTATGAGTGTTTCATTAACCGTTGTGGCCTCCTGAGGGGTGATAGGGGTTATCCCTATAGAAGTGATGCCAGGACTTCCTAGCATGTTTGGTGGGACCAAATACCACACAGGTATTGCGAAAGCCATATTTGGAAATGTTATAGTAGCCAAGACTTTCTTTGACACAAAACAAAGTGGGGGGTATAAAAATGGGGTTTGTGCAATGGAATAGGGTAGGAATGTCGTGTCAGTGGCTTTGGTATCCATACTACTTGTGTCCATGTCTAGGTTAGTTCCGGTGTTTGATGAGAGCATCATGCACATCGATGCCCCTTGATTTTTGGGGCTCCCTCTCGTATGATAGGGGGGTCTCCTAGGAATGATCTTAGGATCGATGATGGTTTGAATTAGTCGGGGCCAAAATCTGCATACCGCGTGAGAATTTCCATAGTTGTGTCTACGTATGGTAACATGATATCAAGGGTCGTCATGGGTTCCTTATCATAGTATGTGAGTTGGTCGATGGTGATGATACGATCTTCATGTGGGAACATCATCACTCGAAAGGCAGAGGATGCTATTGCAGTCATGGCGTACATATAACTCCACCCGAGGAGTATATTATAGGCTAGTTGTGTGTCCAAGGCTTCAATGTCTATAAGTACCGTATTTCTAGCTAGGTTTATAAGGACATTTTGATATAGGCCGGCGAGGGATGAAGGGTGACCGTCGTATTCTCTAAAAATGATGTCATATGGTCTCAGTTCAGGTGATCCTAAATTTTTCCAAATGGATTTGGACATGATGCCCGTGGATTCTCCTTCATCAACGATGCATCAGTGTATGGTGATATTCTGGACTGAAATTGGTATTTGGAAGGCGAACAGAGAAGGAAGCTTGGGGCTTGCTTTGTCCAGGTCAAAAACCATTAGGAGCGAATCGGAAGAGTCGATTGCACCTAATATGAAAATTATTACTTTTCGTTGTCTTAGGAATGATTGTAGGAATTCTAAGGCTGACATGGCAATAGGTGGTTGTGCTAAATAATCCATTATGTTGTAGCTATGAGCATCTTTTGAGTGATGTCCTACGGGCTTGGTTGGCCCTTTGACCATTTCTCAAAGGGGCTCTATAGGTACTTTGGATATGGCTAATGGTGCAGTAGGTGCACTTGTGATCGTACCTAATGGATTGGTGTCCAAGGGGGCATCATAGTTCCTATTCCTTGTTTGGAAGAACATTTATTTGCCAATAATTTAAATTTCGTGATTTCTGCCTCCAGTATCATTTTGGGGTGGTTGTTTTTATTGTGTGTTAATCATTCCTTGGTCGGGGAAATACTCCTACATTATAGTAGGAAGTTGGGTAGGCCCCCCTTGTCCATGGTTACCCTGAAAATTTTTCAGTTTGGGGAGTTCGGGACAGTGGTGAGTGTAATGGACGTATTCACCACATATGGCACAAAAATCATTTGTCCGTAGAATGGATCTCTTTTTTTTCCCTTGGGAGTTTTTATTTGGTTCCTAGTTTTGATTTCGGTTGGGGTTTCCCCTAGACTAAGTTCATGGGGGCATTGTTGATTATCGTCCCCCTGTCAAGAGTCTCCCTTTTTTTTATTCCTAGGCTTATTTTTCACAAAGTTAGGAGGGTTATTGCGGTTCTCTTGGTCATAAGCATAGCACTGTTGAGCCTGGGATGGTTGCACTAGGTTCACCAGCGTGTTGTTTTGTGGTGGTGGATTTTGTGCGGGGAAATGGGAATATAGGTTCCCCTATCTCTGGTTGGTGTAATATTTCTGGGGGGGGTCTCTTCCATCAACATTCCTAGCTGAGTAATCTATCCCTTGCGAGGGAGGGTACGAGCCACCCTGCTGTTGATGGTATGGTGTCATCCTATTCGTCATATTCTGCAAAGGTGCATATTGACTTTGGTGGTAGCTAGGTTGTTTCACATTTTTGGTAGAATCGTATGAGCATCTGGGGTAATGGATACTACTGCGTATGTGACCTGAATCAAGGACCCGATCAAACCGTTTGCAATATTCGATGTGCCTCATAACCCTCTATAACTTTACAGGCGTGGGGCGTTCGGTAGGACATTGTAAATATATCTTGACTGGGTGTAAATGAGTTCAAGTTGTTGGTCTTTGCTAATGGCATCCTCCTCGAAGGTAGGTTTATGATTCACCACATATTTTGATATCTCTGCTATAATATTTTTCAAAAATAAGTCTAGCAAAACTCTATCGTCGAGTTTGGCTTTACACAAAATACGACGTCACCACCATTCGAGGATATGGTCTGAAATATGGATGGCTGGTGTTTGCCTAAAATGAGACTGTAGTTCCATTCTCGAATCATGGTGAATAGGTAGCTGAAAATAACTGAGGAACACAGTAGCGAGGGCACTAAAAGTTCCATGCAAACTTCTGGGAAAATTTTAGTGGCTAATATTTGCAAGTGGGCTAATTTTCCATGCTTTTTCTGAAAAAAAGATTCGTTAATTTCCATTTTTTCTAAAAATTATTCGCCCAATTTTTATAGTGTAAAATTATTTTACCTTAAAAATTGCCAAAATTTTATATAGAGACTATATAAAATTATTATAATTTTGAATACTTTTACAAAAAAGTTTCCAAACATTTTAAAAATTGCATATTATGTACTAGTTAGATTTACCAAGGTTTCTATACTTTAAAATAAATTTCCATCCTTAAAATTTTCCCTAATGCGAAGCAGAAGGCAACCCGACATACCATTTTGTCGCAGGCCCAGTTAGGGTGAATTGAAACAGTCTCAATCGAATAGTATCATAATGATACTATTGGAAAAACACCACTGGTGGAAAGTCATAATATGATTTCCTGGGTCTTATGCTTGCTTCCCTTCAAATTTTGGTATATTCGAAGGGAGCTTTGTGGGCATGGCAGGCTAATTAAGGCTATGTGCAATGGGTTCATTAGTTAACTTTGTTAGATTTGGAAGATTCAGATATGCTAAGAAGGGTAACTGAGTATTGACTGCCATTGTGTACTGTGGAAACACAGGTGTCTGAGTGTGGTGGTTTATGGGGGATGCCTGGGGAATATTACCCTATGGCATACCCTGTTGAATGTTTTGCTAAGTCCTCAAAGGGGTACCTCTCCTCTTCCCTTTGGGGGTTGTGGGAGGATTTGAGTGTGGTGACCCTACTAGGGTTTCCACTGGTGTGGTGTTGGGTGATTCTAGGGGGGTTCCAATCACAGATGCCCTGATAAAGTATGAACCGATAATGGTGGTGGTGTGTCATCTTTGACGCCTAAATGGCGAAAGACCTACCACTCCTCCCTCTAATGGGGAGAGGTGCAAGAAACGCCTAGATTGACGAGGTATTGTTGGGTCCATTATGTTGTCGACTAGCTTAATCTTGGTGATACTTTTGGTTTACCAGAGGAGGGAAGATTTTTATCAAAGAAAATACGATCACATGCATAAAACAAAGCCTAAAAAATAAGAGGTAAGTTTTCATTTAAATTAATGCTATGTGATCAAGCAAGCAAAAAAATATGGTTTTGTTTTTTTGCGTACCATACTAAAAATCCTAAATAAACCTAATTCTCAATGTAATTGTGCCTTGCGAAGATGTCTTCTGATGGGTATTGGGGCTAACGTCCTAAAATAACTAGCGACACCTTCCAGCATTCGAAGAATCGACCAAGGTAATGGTAAGAGGATCTAGTGTTGCCTGCACCATCACCTATAGGGAAGGATGCCCTAATTTTGGCCACTAAAGTATCGTTGTCCCACGTAAGTGTTCGAGTCTTGAGCTTCTTGGTATTTAATTACTAGTACCGAGCACTAGATGGGTCAGGTAGCTCCAAAGAGTACCGCACACATTTGGTCTAAGCTTAACCCCCTCTGAAACGGGTCTCTGGTAATGCTTGGTTATTTGTTCTGTGGGAAAATAAATAGATTTTATGCTCCCTAGAAAGTCAACATCTATGTTTCAAAATGTGGAATGACCATGGTGGCTTATTGGATGCCTACCCCCGATGGCCCTAACTTGACATATAATTTCTTTTGTGGCCCCTGTGGGGAGAATTTAGTGAGTTCGATTAGTGATTATTTTTAGAGAGTCAATTTTCCTAGGGTGTGCCTTGGTGAAGTAACTGTAAGAAGAGGATAAAGGTTCCAACACACTAGATAACTCCAAAAATATGAATTACAACAAATGAATCAACATTTGGAACTAGTTTTTACTTAAAACAATTATCTATTTGAGATTGATTCCAATTAGTATCCAGTACATGATGATATCAATGATGCAACTTCAAGATAAATTCATATAAAGATGCATAAGTTCAACTTGCATTTCCCAAGCCCATTATCAAACCTTTGGAAGAATTTAACACCTGTCTTAGATATGACAAAGGAAGTGACCTTTCACATTTAAATATTACTTTAAACCAATCTAGTTTCATAGAGCTAGGTTTCTTCAAGAAAGTTCATATTCTAAATTGCCAACATTGACATCAAGTTGACCACATGAAAAATTTGTGTGTTGAACTTCACCCTTGTCAAAATTTCAGAAAACATTCTCACCATTCAAAAAAATGTTCCAATCACAAGAACCGTGCAAGAAAAAAGATTCACCTTGGATGGATCACTTCTTGGAAATAGTATTTATTAGTCCAAAATATATATTGATCATATTGTAAAATGCATTCTCAAGTATTCACACATCTTGTAGTAGAGAGAGTTTCATCTTGTCACATTTTATCTAACAGAGGGAATTATGAGCCAAAATCAACCATAACTAAAGTAAAAGTTGCAGTAAAATATAAACTCGTGTTCCCTGAGCAACATTTTGTTTTTCGTTCTCCTTAAACCACCACTCAATAGAAGACTTATTACTTCTATTAGACCACAATTTGTGGTCATGTTTAAACTACCATCTCCAAAATTTATGGTCATTTTTAAACTACAATGTGAGAACACTTCCATTTTGTAGAGGACATCAACTTCTAACATCATTTTAAGCCAATTTTTAAAGTAGGTGGTCAGCATTAAACCACAATAAATAGAAGACTTCAAATTCTTCTACCCATATCTTTTTTGATATTATGTAAATTACAAATACAGTCTTCATAGATCTGTATATAATTTTTATAATATATAAATGCTAAACACAATTTTCTTTTAAATTATAAACGCAGATCTAGATCTGCACATAATTTTTATAAACTATAAATGCAGTATAAATTATAAATGCAGTCTTCATAGATATGTACATAGTTTTTATAATATATAAATGTAGTCTTCATTGATTTGCACATAATTTTTATAGTTATGTAATGCTATAGTTTTTTGTTTCATGAAATTATTTTAAATTACGAGTGTAATATTTAAATTGTTTTTTTTATTCAAATTATTTTATAGATCTTTAGTACTGAACTATCTCAAATCGAAATTTGTGGGCGGGGAGATATTTGGCACAAATATAATTTTTTAAATTTATTAAAAGTAATGAACCATTTTGCTAAATAAAATTTTCTTATATATAAATGAATGTTATAAATATAACGAATAACCTATCATAGAAGAAGAACCTATCATAGAAGAACTTATTATAATTGAAATATCTTAAATTCCTAGGAAATTGGTGGACTAGAAGCCACATGACACGAATCTAATTTTTTAAATTTGATTAAAATTCAATGCAACCTAACAAACTATGAAACACACTACAACCATTAATAAACATTCATACTAAGAATATGTTGAAAATATTCCTTCAATTAAAAAAAAAATCAATCTAGATAGTCAATTAAAAAAATGCAACACATCCTCATCCACCTTAAATTGAAATAAAGATTATTGAAACACACTAGGACCATTAATAAGTATTCAACCTAACAAACTATGAAACACACTACAACCGTAAGCATTCAGACTAAGCATATGTTGAAAATATTCCTTGAGAATCAATCTAGATAGTCAATTAAAAAAATTCAACAAATCCTCATCCACCTTAAATTGAAATAAAGATTATTGAAACACAGTACAACCATTAATAAGCATTTAGACTAAGAATATGTTGAGAGCATATCAATTTAGGTCTTCAATTAAAAAAATTCAACAAATTCCCCGATCCGGGTACCACCTAATGTGAGACGACAGCATGACGATGCCACGCGGTGGGCGTGTCAGCTGACCACTAAGTGTATCAATAAAATTGCGCGGTGGTATCAACCTCATACGTGCCTATCTTACCATCACAATGAAAGTAGGTTCATACCATAAATGAATGGCACAGATCGTGACGGGCCGTTGGACGCGGGGTTAGGGATTGAAAAGGTTTACTTTCTCTTGCAAAACATTAATTCAAACAGGAGCTGGAATTTGGACAACAGCAGCGACAGGAGATTTGAAAGCTCAAGAGTTTCAGCATAGTGGGCGGAGGTTTTCTGGGTATGTTCTAGTTCTCATCACTCTAGTATCAATTTTAAGTTTTCATGTTCGTATACCATCAATCAACTCATAAGTTCTTACCGGCCATGCAAAACCGTTGTCGTTTCTGGTTAGATTTTTCGTTTTTTTTATGGTTTGCATGTAATGATAGAGGGGGTTCACTTCAAAATTCCACCCTGTTTTCATAGCCCTGGCCATTATCCCTATCTATATCTCAGTATTGTCTTAAGGTATGGGTTTAGTTTCTGATTTTTTTATGATTTGGAAAGTCCGGTCCCTGGTAATTCTCTTAAGATGCTTTTGCAGCACCTCAGTCATGTCCGAGGGTATAGGTTAAATGTGTGCTTCGCAAAGATTTTTGATGGTCTGCTTTGGAATTTGGTTCTCTTCGTTCCGAATGGTCTAGTTAAGCCTGGTATTTTTACTCAAAAGCTTGAGGGTAATATAGATGTTTGGTTCCTTTCTGTCTTCTGCCATTCTAGTTTTCACCCCCAATTTAAAAGGAACTCCAACTTCATTTCATTTTCTTGCTGTTATAAATCCCTTTCCTACATGGGTAAAGAGAAGTCCCTTCAAATTTGGAATTCTTATTATCTTATTTCTCAGTTTCTTGGGGTCAATCGAAAATCAAGTCGCTTTGCGCATACAGTATTTACTACCCAAAAAACCATTCTACTGTCAATTCAATGGAGAAAGTATTCTGGCAATGAGAAGACACAGTATGTTAATTTCCGAATGATTGAAAAACACAATCCATACCCCACTGTTCGGGTAAATCAGAAACTTTTGGAATTTACTATTGATCCTAAGTTTTACATAATTGTTATTGTTCGATATATAGGGTCTCTGTCAGTCATAATTTCAGACAGTATCATTCAGGGCAGAATGAAAAAAGGCAAAGGGAGGAAGTTACAACCACCCCAGGCAGCTGGTCCAAGAAAAAGAGAAAGAAAGGCTAATCCGCAGACTCTAGAAAATATTGCAAATATTTATGAAACAAGGATTCCAAAGCATATTCGTAAAACTATACAGGGTTGGGAAAGGGATAGTGATGATGAAGATGATGACATTCAAGAACAAAAGGAAAGAATGGATTTTATCTCTGACCCAGGAAATACAAGAGGAAGAGTTTCTTTATTCCAACAATCTGTCAAGACATATTGGAAAATAAAATGTGTTTTAGCAAAGGCGATGTCGAGTATGCAAGAAAATCAACTCAATCCTTTAATGATTTTTGAGCTTCAGGAGATTAAACAGGGTATGCAAGAAATGACCAAGGCGCAAATACAAGCAAATGCATGAATAGGAAGGATTGAACAACAGCTCCTAAGAATGGAGCAAGCTGAGATGCCAGGGTCAAATGAAAAAGACCCAGCACCTGTTGATTCTTCAGATGGTTAACACTTTGATAAATTTAGTTTTGTATGTTTTTTGAAGATATTAAGTATAGTCTCTGTTTTATTTGTAGTTTTTATGGACATAGTAAAGGGATATTAGCTGTCAGTAAAAGGAAAAAACAATACCACTTTTGGTTGGCTTATAACTCTCAACAGACCTAGTTTCCTTCGAGCAGGTTGAGGCTACCAATAACTATGAAATTTGCATAGCAACTTTCTCTTTACAAAATAGAAAATAGACAGGTCCTACGAAATTTACAAAAAAAACAAAAAAAGTCAACAAATTTTCATCCACCTTAGATTGAAATAAAGATTATTAAATTGAAATAAAGATTATTGAGAATCAATATAGATAGTCAATTATAAAAAAGTCCACAAATCCTTAACCACCTTAAATTGAAATAATCTATTATTAGAAAACACTATCTTAAAATTTAATAATCTATTATTGAAACACATTATCTTAAATTGAAATAAAAATTCTCTTATTGAAACACACTAAAATTGAAATAAAAACTACTAAATAATCTTTGAAATAAATATTATTGAAACACACTGAGTTAAATTGATATAAAAATGATTGAAATAAGGATTATTGAAACACACTACGTTAAATTGAAATAAAAATTATTGAAATAAGGATTGAAATAATCTTCCAATAAAGATAAATTGAAATAAAAATGATTGAGATAATCTTCAAATAAAGATTATTGAAATAAGGATTGAAATAGAGATTATTGAAATAATAATCCCTAAGCCAAAAACACCCCACCTTGTAATAATGCTGCAATAATTGTTTATTTGTTATGAACTTTCCCTAGGGAAAACGATAAATATGAATTTCCACAACTTAAAATTATTCATACATAAAATTTCAAACCTTTCTAGATGTGATTCGCTTCATATAAATTAAAACCATAACGACGAAATATTTACTTACCGGTTTTTCTGAAATTAAAAACATAACGACTGAATATATACTCTTCTTGGACTGAAACTAAAAAAGATTGGATGAATACATTCAACCTAATGGGTGAATATATACACGATTCCTTCGAATTTGATGACAAGAGGCTACGTCCCACTTCTAGAAACAAGGGAGCTAACGAAACTCTACCTATTGAGATAGCAGGTAACATCTTCACACTTGTCAAATTTATCCACTCTACTCTATAGTGAATCCTAAAAATGGTAATGTTATGGTTCGCAATTGCCCTAGACTAGGCAGGATGTGGAGAGTGGATAATGAAAGTGGTCTCATCCGAGCTTCCAATTTATATATCGATTGACAGACGAGAATAATACATTTCAAACTCCGCTAGGCCAAGCCTCTGATGTTTTAATTGGACTGAGATGGGCAGCTAGAGGCTCCAACGCCTTGGAATCATTAAAAAACAAGTATGGCTACTAAAGGAAGCTAGTCCCTGCCTTTAGCCTAGTTGAAAACCAACTTAAGGTTTAATCTGTAAGTCCACAAATATAAAAACCATGTCCCAGTTGGGTACTTGAAATGAGAAAGAATGTTCTCAAGTAGCAAGTTTTATGGCATAGACTTTTATGTTTTGGCCCTTGATGATGGTTGTCAAATTGTCAAATTTATTGAAGACAAACATGAGATCTCTACTATTTTTATTTGCTGTTGATTAGACTGTAGTTGGCACTACATACCTCTGCTATTTTTTTTTGCTGCTGATTAGACTGCAGTTAGCATTGTACCCGGAACATAAATATAGTAGATGATGGATGATTTTTCCCAAGTTTTTGGGGCGTCAGGGTCTTTTGGAGCTACGTTCCAAAAGATATATGCATAACCTTTGTTCTTTCCAGAGGAACTTATTATTATATAGAATCTATATAAAAGCTTATGCTTCATACTTTGCTATGAAAGCAAGAAATAGCTTTTAGTATACATTAGTGTGTATAAAATCTTATGCTTCTATTGTATATTACAACAACCCTCCCCATTTTTAAATTTTTAGAGTAAATTTCATTTAGAAATAGGTCCACTTTTTTATCTTTCTTTCTAGATAGAAATAAAAGATTTAGAAAAAAATTGATCATTTTTATTAGAAATAAAAGATTCATTGATAAAATGATACATTGCATATTTTTATTTACAAAGTGTAAAATCTTTAAAAAACTTTCCGATACGATGAAACAAAAAGATTTTAATCATATCAAAAGCATTATATAAAGTCTTTATATTTAATAATATTTTATCACAAATTGGAAAATCGGAGAATTCTTTAAATTCTATTTTCGCATTGTAAAACTCCGATGCGATAGCACTCAATCACAATCGCATTTCGGATAAACTTTTAAAGTGTTATGTTTTATATACTTCCGATGCGATGCGATTCATCGCAATCGCATTTCAGAAGAATTAAAACATTATATTCATTTGGTTGAAAAACTCTGACGTCGCGGATCCCACCTCATCGCAATCGGATTATCAAAGAAGCTCTTAAACGTTTCATTCCATTTGAAAATCCCTGATGCGATATTCGCAATCGGAATTTGGCATATGTCTTATTTTATTTTCCTTTTAAAGGAATCGCAATGCGAATACAACTTAAATATTTATATATTATTATTCATCACGTTCCAAAGATTTAAAAGGTAATATATTTACACTTATTTCGAAATATGCCAATCTATGATTGTACGTTGACATTAATTCACAAATCAAACAAATAACAACGATTTGTTTTGTTATTGAATGCATGAATGTGACTCCCTAGAGGGCATTTAAGTTTTAAACCACGGATATAATAAATGCAAATCAGCGAATAATCCTTTTGTATAGTTGTTTTCATTATTGCGTTTTCACCTTGGCTGAAAGCTTTTCTTTGTTGCAGAACAATAGAACATCCAATTTTTTCATTCGCAGAACAAGAGAAACACTGCCTGATACTGAAATGTCGAAAAGATTCAGGAAATCGAAAGCTTCCACCACTGCAAAAGCTCCTGTGTTCACTATGCCGCCTAAAGAGAAACCCACAAAGCTTAAGCTGGTTACAGATACCTCATGCCAGGGACTTGGTAAAATGACATGGGAAAATGTATACAACTTACTTGAAAAGGAAAACCCTGAAGTTTTTGAAGCTAAGGCTACAGTTCGTGACAAAAACGACTCAAATTCTGATTCTGAAAATCTTCTTGGTGCATTAGCAAACTCATTTCTACATCGAGTGGTAGCTCGGGCAAACATTTTTCCATATTATGATGTTATTAGATGGGTAATTGATAATGTGGCTATCAAATATAGAACCTTTGTTTCAGCATCTAGAGCAATATTCGGGTCATTCAAACCAGAAGACATCAAAGCGATGTACCACCTTCCAGACCCACACAAAATTTATAAGAAAGATTTTATCAAGGAATTTGCTGTGAATCATGAAAATCAGTCGGAACCAATTAAAGAATGGAGAAGGGCTCCTGAAAAGCACAAACATGAGGCATCAGGTATGTACTATGTGGAGTCTCTTTTGCCTCCATACTATTATGCCGTAGTTTGGAAATGATAATTCGGCTAGGTTTTATATACAAATGGTTCCATTAATACATTCTGTTGTTGGTTTCAAGATAATGGATTGGGCTGTCATTCTTTCTGATAAGATAGCCAACAGAATTCTTGAGTATAGGAAAGACAAAAATTCAGGAAATTCCACTCCTTTTTATTTTTGTGCTTATATCCTAGATGCCCTTTGTTTCAATTCTGAATTGCCCTTATTAGGATGGAAACGGACCCCTAAAGATCCTGTTCCAATTCATATATATCACAAGTTCTTATGGAAGGGGAATTTCAAAAGCCATGTTTACAGAGTCTGTCACGGTTTTCTTATTCCGATTTATCAAATCATTTTCATCCGATTCCCTCCTAGACTTTACGACAAAGCTAGAGTTTATTTTTCCTCAATTGGAGATTGGTTCGGAGAGGAAAATTTCACATATATCAGAGTTTTTGGAAGTATTTTAGAACCACACATCCTTCCTTTGTATGTTCCAGACAAACTGTTAGCACAGGAAATTTCTTATCAGTTGACAGTAGAAGGTATGTCTAGAACTTTGAAGAACAACAAGAAGCTTATGTGGCCTACTTTTCCTTTTAAATGTGGTGAATATACTCTCATTAATTTTGTCCATGTTGAAAAAGAAGTTGTTAAGTTAACCGATCTCAAGCTTTCAACGATCCCAGGGAGGCAATATGATCCTAGGAAGGTGGCATATGATTTTACTACTTCTGTTTCAATTGCTTGGTTCGAACATGAAACAGATATGTTTCATGATTTATTTGTTTCTGTAGATAAAATGTCCCAAGTTTTTGATTTGGCCAAGTCCAAACTTTAGGTCGAAGAAATGAATAAATTTTTGTTATTTAGAAGTCAGAGGTTACTTAAAGTTCCTCTGGATCAGTTGAGAGTTTCTATACAGGAATATGAATCACAGCAGAAGGAAACAGGGAATACATCTAGCAAAGAAGTAACAAGAACTAATCATGTTTTACAAAAGGAAGATATTAGCAGCAAAGTTGATACTGAAAAGAAAAAAACAACTTCTAAGATTGATGTACAGCAGTCTTCGGCCCAGGCGAGAAAATAAAGCACAGGTACTAATGCCAATGTGCATACTGAAAGGGGAGGCACAGACAGTAAGAATACTGAACAGGCACCAAAAAGTGATATAAACAATAGTTCAAATTCTCAACTTGAAGGAGAAGAAGCTACTAAACTTATTGTTTCTCCTCATTTGCTAAGCCAATATGAACAATTTTCCCAACAAATAGGACAACAGAATAATCCCCAAGTTGATGATTTGAAAGACCAAGATATAGAAATCATCCCTGAAAATCTCATAAGTGAGATCATGTTGAAGATAGAAGAAATCCCTCCTCTGGATATATTTTACAGTCTTAAAAATAGGGCTGTTGTGAGAAAACAGAGGAAAAGGAGGAAAACTGATCAATATGCACTTTTAACATCACAGGTGGAATTCATGAATATTGTTTATAAGAATGTTGAGGTGAATCCATCTGAGGATCTCACCAAATTATCCCTGTTGGAATAAATACTCAGAGGGGAGGGGTGAATCAGTATTTAGAGCTGACTGAGAACTTTTAATTTTTCTTTCTTAAAACCATATGCTACTTTACTGAATCCAACTTGTATGTTCAGAGATCTTATTATGTCTTTACTTAGATCATTGCATCATTCATTCATCTAATGTTAAGCAATAAATATGAACAGAAATAATAGAACAAACCATCGAACATAAGCAACACATATGAACACCAGTATTTAAGGTGGAAACCCAATTCGGGAGAAAACCACTGCTGCCCTTATCTCAGTCTTCAATATTTATTATAAAGAAAACTTCTTACAATTTTATGCTGGCACAGACTTATACCAGCACGCAGGCACCCACCTGTAGAAGGCTACCACCTTCTCTCGTTTTTCAGTCACCACTGGAAGGGAGCTCCAACCCCCTGATTTAACACCAGTTTGTAGAAATCTTTTACTTTCGCACTGAAGGCTTCAACCCTTAGATCTACCAACTTTCTCTTAATTTCTTCATCAGATTTACGTCAGTTCTTCATGACTTCATTTTTCAAATCTTCCTAGAGATTCATCATTTCTGGATCTAGAGATTATATCCATAGGTGCATCATTGATTCAAATTCATCAGAGACAGAGTTCGATCATGTAGATATCTCTTAAAAATTTTATTCATTAACAACCTCTCAATCTGCACACCCTGTAGTATAATCCTCTTCTCCTTATATAGTTTAGCCTTTATCAATACCATGAGTAGAAAACCACTCAACTGCTAATGGTATTCATATTAAAAGTCGAACCAATCCAAATTGAAATCCCAATCTTCGTTCTTTCATACACGAATCGTGCCAAAAATGCTATAGCCAAGGTTAAGAAACATTAACGTGCCGCTAATGGTTTTCTTTCTTTTATTGGAATTTTTTATTTATCAAATTCGTGGAATTTGATAAATAAATATTATTCAAAACCTTTATATAATAGAACTTTATATTAATAACCAGCGCTTTTATCAAATATCTTTTAAATAGACCTTTGGTTCCGGCCCCACATACATAATTGATGGCTCAATCAATATAATTTAGAAACTGGGGCCCATCGCTAACGATCGTTTCCATCCGACGGCAAAGAGCACATCGCTCGGTCTTCAGATGATCGGACGGATATCGTTCGTTGATGATGCACATATGATAATGTGTGATGGTGCGTCGTACCTTGGGCAACCTTCACGCATCTATAGCAAATGAGCATCGTCCGATGACCCCTTCCTAGATCAACGACGTTTAATAATATCGCTCGGCATCTTTGGTCGAATGTTAACGTGCAACGGCGCACTTTGATAGCAGTTTTCATGGGTCCACCTTTGCTATGTGTCAACATTTCTATGGAATCGCTCCCCAATCAGGAAATATTGCCTATCACCGAAGGGTGGTGCGATGAAACCCGGAAACCGCCTTCACTGTTCACTCGGTCATGGTTCTGCTCTTCCACGCAGGGTTCCGTCGTGCTTCCTTTTGTTATGTTCTACCTCTTTCCTTATAGGTTCCGTTCATGATTCCAAAGATTTAGTCCGTGTTCTATCGAGAGTTCAATGCCAAATACTCTGTTTTATTTCTTCCGCGTTATAACTGATTTGCTCTCGCTCCTTGTTCCTTTCTCCATGAAAGCCAGTCATCTCCTTACTAATAGCGTAGATCCTTCCATGTGGAGCTTAAAACCATAACTTTGTTCATATCATATATTCAACGAATATATAACTCCATTGTCTACTAGTTTGGATACTTTGTCGACCATATTAACATCGGTTCCTCGGACAACATACAGAGCACCATTAATCCCCTTATAGGGTTTCTTACTTATCACGGATTTCAATTATCCTCCATCAGGATGTATACATATGTTCACACATGAATTAATTCCACAGGGACTCAAATATCCTTCCTATTGAATTCAATTTGCTTCTTGACTAATACTGCTCTCTGTAGATGCACTCTTTCTCTTCTCTGTTCCTAGTTACTATTTCAGATGCCAATTCCTTTGTCGCTTCCTTTGCCATCAATGACAATATTTCCAACAATCTCCCCCTTTGGAATTGCTGGCAATACTCTTCCTCTGATTGTCTTATAGAAGCCCCTTTTTGCTTTTCCTCCCCCTTTGACATCAATGGAAAAGAGTTGATTGACAATACCATGCTCCCCCTGAGATCATGCTGCATCTTCAAACATCATATAACAAAAATGACTTATAAACGCCAACAATGCATCCTTTTCATATGAACAATGCTCCCCCTTAGCCTGTGCATTCAGAGATGCCTAACAGCACCTCACAACCAATTTAATCTTATGTATTTAAGTAGGTCTGATCTTTTGCATGGCAGATACTATTCCCAGTTTCTGTCTAAGATATTCGAACGCTTCCCTAGGTAGAGGTTTGGTAAATATATCAGCAAACTGTTCTTTGGACGGAACATACTCCAATTTCACCTTTTGTTCAAGCACTTGTTCACGTAAGAAGTGATATTTGATGGGAATGTGCTTGGTCTTGGAATGCATAACAGGATTCTTTGAGATACTGATGGCACTTGTATTCTCACACATAATGGAGATAGGAGGTGAACATTTGATTTGAAAGTCTTGTAAGGTTTGCATCATCCAGAGAAGTTGAGTGCAACATGATGCGGCAACCACATATTTTGCTTCTGCTGTAGATAAGGCAATGGAGCTTTGCTTCTTGCTGAACCAAGATACTAACTGGGGCCCCATGTAGAACGCACCACCACTAGTGCTTTTCTGATCATCAACATTTCCAACCCAATCTGCATCAGCGTAAGCATGAAGAGTGAGATCAGCATTCTTTGGATACCATAGTCCAAAGTCTTGAGTTCCTTGTAGATATTTGAATATTCTTTTGACAGCCTGAAGGTGAGACTCTTTTGGATTAGCTTGGAATCGTCCAACAATTCCAACTGCATGCATAATGTCTGGTCTAGTCCCAGTGAGATAAAGTAGACTTCCTATCATAGATCTATATTCTGGTTGGTTCACTGTGGGAGAATCATCATGAGAACTAAGATTACATCTGGTTACCATTGGTGTACTTACAGGTTTGCACTCTTCCATACCATACTTCTTCAGAATTTGCTTAAGATATTTTGTTTGTGATAAGAATATGCCATCTGTTGCTTGTTGCACTTGCAAGCCAAGAAAGAATGTTAGTTCCCCAAGTAAAGACATTTCAAATTCTTGCTGCATATTAGAAGCAAATTTCTAACTCATAGACTCTTCATTACTTCCAAAAATGATATCATCAACATATACAACCACAATCAATAGTTTATCATTTTTAGTTTTTGTGTATAAGTTGCTATCAGCTGACCCCTTTGAAAATCCTTGTTGATGAAGATATTTGTCAAGACGATAGTACCAAGCCCTTGGAGCTTGTTTGAGACCATATAGAGCCTTTTTAAGTCTACAAACAAGTTTTTCATCATTTCCCAAAATGAATCCTTCTGGTTGTTCTATATAAACTTCTTCTTCTAGATCACCATTGAGAAAATCAAACTTAACATCCATTTGATAAACTTTGATTTGTTGAAAGCTTGAAAAAGCAAGAAACATTCTTATGGCTTCAAGTCTAGCTATAGGGGAAAAAGTTTCTTCAAAGTCTACATCTTCTTGTTGAGCATACCCCTTGCAAACAAGTCTAGATTTATTTCTTATAACATCCCCATTCTCATTTAACTTATTTTTGAATATCCATTTAGTTCCAATGACATTTTTGTCATGAGGTCTTGGTACTAATTCCCAAGTGTGATTCTTTTCAATTTGATCAAGCTCTTCATTCATGGCTTGAATCCAACATTCATATTTGCTAGCTTGACTGACACTGTGAGGTTCAATAGTGGACAGAAATGCCAGATTGCTAGAAGATCCCACAAGAGTCCTTCTTGTTTGTACACCTGATCCCTTTTCTCCCAAAATTTGAGATTCCGGATGATTCTTTTGAACATATCTGGATGGAGCTTTTTCAGATAAATCATCTTCGGGTTCTTCATTTGGTTCACTCTCTATATCATTCCTATTTGATTTAGAAGGATATATGTCATCATTGTCTTCATCTGTTGTTTGTTTTTCTTCTTTTGGAGCTGCAGGAGACTCATCAATAACAACATCAATACATTCAACAATCTTCTGAAGTCTTTTATTGTAACATTTATATGCTCTACTCCTAAAGGAGTAACCAAGAAGTATTCCTTCATCTGCTCTGGGTTCAAACTTGCCAAGATTTTCATCATTATTTTTGATAAAGCATTTGCTTCCAAAAATTCTAAAATGCTTTACAGTGGGAGGATTACCATACCAGAGTTCATATGGAGTTTTATCACTATTTACACGAACATGTGCCTTGTTGAGAATGTTTACTGCTGTATG
This sequence comes from Pinus albicaulis, assembly GCA_034641835.2. Lineage (NCBI taxonomy): Eukaryota > Viridiplantae > Streptophyta > Pinopsida > Pinales > Pinaceae > Pinus > Pinus albicaulis. Next base: position 1,277,302,338 of record CM076578.1, read on the forward strand.
TGCTGCTTCTCCCCAAAATGTGTCAGGTGTTCTGGAATCATCAAGCATAGCTCTAGCCATTTTTTGCACTGTTCTATTCATTCTTTCTGCTACACCATTTTGTTGTGGAGTGCCAGCTATAGAAAACTATCTTTTTATACCATGTTGTTCACAAAATTAAAGGAATTCATCTGATGTATATCCTCCTCCTCGATCAGATCTAAGACACTTGATTTTTAGATCTAATTCATTCTCAACTAGTGCTTTGAAGATCTGAAATTTCTCAAATGCTTCATCTTTGTGTTTGAGCAACCCAATCCAACACATTCTAGAGAAATCACCAATAAATAAGATATAGTATTGTTCACCACGTGGTGACTTTTTCCTCACAGGTCCACATATGTCAGTATGAATTAGTTCAAGAGGCTTACTTGATGATCCTTCCTTGGCATTAAATTGTACTCTGGTTTTCTTACCGAATTGGCAATATTTTCATATGATATTTTCAGGTAGAGTAATATTGGGAAAATCACGAACAACTTTAAGTCTGCTAGATTTGTTGATTTGAGAGAAGCTCAGATGTCCCAACCTTCTATGCCATAGCCAGTTTTCTGAATATTTACTCAAGTAACATTGTTCTTTGCAGTTCTTCAATACATACAGGTTGCTTGGAGTTCTTTTTCCTTTTATAATTGTTTTACCTGTATCAAGATCATGTACCATACATTCTTTTGAACTAAAGACAACTTCAGTTCCTTGATCACACATTTGACTTACACTTAACAGGTTATGCTTTAATCCATCCATATACATGACATTATTAGCTTTCACCTTTTCTTTTAGAAAAAAATATCCTTTACCCTTAATGACAGCAGGAGTATCATTTCCAAATGTAACACTCTTTTCCTTTTCTAGAGCACTATATGCAAGAAGTTTGTTTTTGTCACCTGTCATGTGTTTTGAGCATCCACTATCAATGTACCATTTATTTTATTCTCCTTCTGCAAATAAATCTATGCCACAATTTTCAGCCTGTAATTCCTTCTTTTTCCATACTTTGGAGCTTGAAGGAAGATGCTCTTTTGGCTGGACTTTGCTCCTGCATTCAGATTCTTCATGGCCAAAGTTATTGCAATAAGCACATTCAACTTCATTCTAAAAAGGAGAAAAGTTGTTATATGTATTCTTCTTTGTTCCAATATCAATCCTTTTCTTTCTTGCTTCTCTTGTCATGATGGCTTTATATGCAACACATTGAACAGCTTTATGACCAAAATTGTGACATGAAAAACATTGTCCATTGAAGAATAAATTTCTGCGATTATAAAATCTTCTACTTGAATTTACCTGTTGATCGGTGTTTCTTTGAAAGGTACTCCTGTTAGTGTTCTTTGAATTGAGATGATCATGCTTTATCTGTAAAAATTATTTATTCCCTTGCTGAGGGGCAGAATGTTGTGTACTGGCTGTAGCTGCTTTTAGATAATTTGGTGCTGAAGCCTGAGAAGATTCTTCGATATATCCAAGACCTGTCTTTAGAAGAGGAGAACGTTGTATCTTGATAATCTCATCTAAGGTTTTAGATCCTTTAGCAAATCTAAGATTCAAAGTCTTTACTTTCTCAATTTCTTTTCTTAGACTTACTATTTCACATTCTAATTTCTCATTATGTTTCTCCTTTTCTTGAATCTGGTTTTTTAGAGTCTCTATGGTTACTTTACTTTCTTCTAAGAATATTTTGAGTTGATTGATTTCATCAAAGAAATCATTGTCCTCTAAAGCATCCATAAAAGTATCATTTTCTTCTCTAGACTCCTTTTCAAATGCCATGAGAAGTCTAAGATCTTGTTCACATTCTTCCTCACTGTCTGATAACCCATCACTATCTTCATGAGTATAGTAACTCTTTCTTGTGCTAAACCAATTCTTATTCCTTCTTGCTACTTCCTGCCCTTTTTCATGTGTTTCTTTGTGAGGACACTTAGCGGCATAATGACCAACTCTTCCACAAGAAAAACATTTGAAAGGAAGCTTACCTCTGAACCGTCCTGTACCAAGTTGGAGTTTCTTTACAAAATCTACCTCTTCTTCTTTTGAGATATACCCTGATCCTTCTATCTCTTGTACTTCTTTCCCTTTTGTAGAAGCTCTAAAGACGGCTTCCTCGACTTCAGATTGTCCTCCTATTCTCATTTCATATGCAGTTAGTATGCCATGAAGTTGCACCACAGTAAGATTTTGAAGATCCTGCTTTTCTTCAAGAGCAGACACTTTTGACTCAAATTTTGTCGTTATTGATCTTAAAACTTTCTCAAGAAAAGTATATTCAGTTATTGTTTCTCCCAGATTTCTCATACGATTTACAATATCATCAAGTCGTAAAAAGAAATTAGCAATGCTCTCCTCATTATGCATTTTTAGGTTCTCATATTGAATTCTGAAAGTTTGGATTTTAGCACTTTTTACATTTGCATCACCTTCATAGCTTAGAATGATTTTGTCCCATATTGCCTTTGCTATATTCAACTGCATGACTTTGACAAATTATGATTCAGTTAGACTTCCCAATAGAGAATTAACGCCTTTGCATTTGTTTCATAATTCTTTCTTTCCATTGGATCTGTTGGTACTGCGGCTGGATATTGATACCCCACTTCAACAATAGCCCATACATACGCACCCAGAGACTGAAGATAGGATCTCATCCTTGTTTTCCAGAAGATTAAATTGTTTCCATTGAAGAGCGGAGGCCTGATAGATGCTATTCCTTCTTGATTGCTCATCTTGATTGATCTTCCTTCTAGCGGCTAAGCTTTTCAGAAGGACCTGCTCTGATACCAATTGTTGGAATAAATACTGAGAGGGGAGGGGTGAATCAGTATTTAGAGCTGACTGAGAACTTTTAATTTTTCTTTCTTAAAACCATATGCTACTTTACTGAATCCAACTTGTATGTTCAGAGATCTTATTATGTCTTTACTTAGATCATTGCATCATTCATTCATCAGATGTTAAGAAGTAAATATGAACAGAAATAATAGAACAAACCATCGAACATAAGCAACACATATGAACACCAGTATTTAAGGTGGAAACCCAATTCGGGAGAAAACCACCGCTGTTGTTATCTTAGTCTTCAAGATTTATTATAAAGAAAACTTCTTACAATTTTATGCTGGCACAGACTTATACCAGCACGCAGGCACCCACCTGTAGAAGGCTACCACCTTCTCTCGTTTTCCAGTCACCATTGGAAGGGAGCTCCAACCCCCTGATTTAACACCAGTTTGTAGAAAGCTTTTACTTTCACACTGAAGGCTTCAGCCCTCAGATCTACCAACTTTCTCTTAATTTCTTCATCAGATTTACGTCAGTTCTTCATGACTTCATTTTCCAGATCTTCCTAGAGATTCATCATTTCTGGATCTAGAGATCATATCCATAGGTGCACCATTGATTCAGATTCATCAGAGACAGAGTTCGATCATGTAGATATCTCTTAAAAATTTTATTCATTAACAACCCCTCAATCTGCACACCCTGTAGTATAATCCTATTCTCCTTATATAGTTTAGCCTTTATCAATACCATGAGTAGAAAACCACTCAACCGCTAATGGTATTCATATTAAAAGTCGAACCAATCCAAATTGAAATCCCAATCTTCATTCTTTCATACACGAATCGTGCCAAAAATGCTATAGCCAGGGTTAAGAAACATTAATGTGTCGCTGATGGTTTTCTTTCTTTTATTGGAATTTTTTATTTATCAAATTCGTGAAATTTGATAAATAAATATTATTCACAACCTTTATATAATAGAACTTTATATTAATAACCAGCACTTTTATCAAATATCTTTTAAATAGACCTTTGGTTCCAGCCCCACATACATAATCGATGGCTCAATCAATATAATTTAGAAACTGGGGCCCATCGCTAACGATCGTTTCCATTCGACGGCGAAGAGCACATCACTCGGTCTTCAGATGATCCGACGGATATCGTTCTTTGATGATGCACATATGATAACGTGTGATGGCGCGTCGTACCTTGGGTAACCTTCACGCATCTATAGCAAATGAACATCGGCCGATGACCCCTTTCTAGATCAACGACGTTTAATAATATCGCTCGACGTCTTTGGTCGAATGTTAACGTGCGATGGTGCACTTTGATAGTGGTTTTCATGGGTCCACCTTTGCTATGTGTAAACGTTTCTATGGAATCACTCCCCAATCAGGAAATACTACCTATCACCAAAGGGTGGTGCGATGAAACCCGGAAACTGCCTTCACTGTTCACTCGGTGATGGTTCCGCTCTTCCACGCAGGGTTCCATCGCGCTTCCTTTTGTTACGTTCTACCTCTTTACTTCCAGGTTCCGTTCATGATTCCAAAGAGTTAGTCCATGTTCCATCGAGGGTTCAATGCCAAATAATTTGTTTTAGTTCTTCCGCGTTATAACTGATTTGCTCTCGCTTCTTGTTCCTTTCTCCATGAAAGCTAGTCAGCTCCTTACTAATAGCGTAGATCCTTCCATGTGGAGCTTAAAACCATAACTTTGTTCATATCATATATTCAACGAATATATAACTCCACTGTGTACTAGTTTGGATACTCTTTCGACCATATTAACATCGGTTCCTCGGACAACATACAGAGCACCATTAATCCCCTCATAGGGTTTCTTACTTATCACGGATTTCAATTATCCTCCATCAGGATGTATACATATGTTCACACATGAATTAATTCCACAGGGACTCAAATATCCTTCCTATTGAATTCAATTTGCTTCTTGACTGATACTGCTCTCTGTAGATGCACTCTTTCTCTTCTCTGTTCCTAGTTACTGTTTCAGATGCCAATTCCTTTACCGCTTCCTTTGCCATCAATGACAATATTTCCAACAATCCCAATATGCAGGTGCCTATAGTGTTGCTACTATAGACAAGGCCTCTGAATTACATAGTTAATGAAGCGAAAGGATGTGCAAATAGCCATGTTAGAAGAACAGGTTACATAGAACCAACAGAAAATCATTCAATTAGAACATCGATTGCAGGATGGAGAGCTCAAATCTAAACAATCAGAAGAGCAGCTTGCTGTTGAAAAGGAAAATATCGATCAACAGACTTTAGAAAAGCAACAGCAGCTAAATCAAGAAATAGCAAAATTACAGGCTCTTCTAAAAAATGAGAAGACTTCAAAGATTGAGCAAGAGAAGATGTTTCAATCTAAATTAGACAAGTTTAAGAATTATCCTAATTTGAATCAATTCAAAAATGAAGCTCTGAAGACAAACAAGTTATTGTCTCAACAACTAAATGAATTTTGTCTAAAGGTTGCAGAAGCAGAATCCCTATGTGAATTAACATCTTCCTTGGTAGATGAAGGAGTCAGTCTTAAAATTGAATTTGATGAAGTTGATGAAAAGATCTCTGAATTTCTTTTATGGCAAGACTCAGAATCAGGAAGAAAATAAAATCTTCCCAAAATTATGGAGAGACATAAAGAAATTATTTTTTCATAATGGGAACAACATTTAATGAAAGAAGAAAGAGCTACATCCAGAGCTAAAATCATAATGAACAATGTAACATAGCTGGTGAATGATAACCTATATGCAATCAATTTAATTTCAGATTGTACCCCTGGCCAATTACCTAGGGTAAAAGAAATTGATCATAGATGGAAACAAGAGATAATTAATAAAAATTATAAAATTGGCCAACTACAAGGAATATCATGGGATACAATGTGGACCTATCTTATCAAGCCGTATAGTCAACAAACAACAATAAAATTTCTTTCAAATTATATCGATTGCATCATTCTCGAATTCTCTTATGCCACATATACAGGGCGGTTGCACTCAAAGCTTATTCATCCAGAAGAAGTAAAGGAAATGCTCAAAATCTACCATCTGGGCACATCAAATGCATTAGATAATCAATGAGTCGGTTCACCTCAAAATCGCATTTATGTTCTAGATTTTTTATTTAGATAGATTGTAGGAATAGTTTTAGTTATTTTGTTAAGTACCTATTTAAACCCCTTTCATGCATTTAGAAAGGGGTCCTGAATTTGTAATATTTTTACTTGGAGATTACATTTCTGTACTCCATTGACTCTTATATTTTTATAAAGGATCACATCTGGTGATTCTGTGCGAAATTTCCTTTGAGAATTGCATTTCTGTATCTTGGAGACAATTTTACATTGAAGTTGTTGGATTTGGATATCGGATTGCATTGGAACATATCAAGATGGATATGGTATTTCTATCTATTCACTGTTAGTTTCTTATGTTATGTGATATTCCCTTTTAAATTGCTATTGTTTATATGTATTCAATTTACAATATTTCTTTATACATATCATTTCTAAGTGTGTAGAAATATTTATCTTTTACAGTAAATGCAAACGATATATAATGATGAATGCAATATGTTATTATAACTCTGTTTAATTTCTTAAACAGAGTTATCTTTATTTGTTACTGCATATTTCAATTAAGCTATAATAAATTTTCATGGTTATTGGTTAATTGAAACACATTTAAAGTTCTATTCACATTTGATGCCTGAGTTAGTTTTAGAATTATCTTATCAGTTTTAAGTTAGTTTAAATAGTTTTATTTCGGTCATTTAGTCCCATTTTCCCTTCATTCAATCATTCCATTACCAACCCATTTAAATTACTAGGAAACTTGTCCTATAAATCCAGTCGGAACCACGACACTAAACTGAAAAGGAGCTGTCCTAAGGTCCCGACCAGGTGGTTATCCCCCAATGTTTGAAGCAGCTATTTTCGAGGCTTCAACATTTTTGGGGCTAGAAGGAGGGCCAAAGCTATGAATGGCAGATAAATCCAAATCTAAAAGCCATTCTAAGAGCACAACACCCTCATCACCTTCAATTTCTTCCACATCTCAAATCACTAGAGAAGAAATTGATAAAAGCATTCAAACACCCACTACCAAAGTCTCACATCAATAAGATAATCTGCCTCCCGAATCCCCTGAAGTTGAAGCTTTAGTCCATAAAATTCAAGGATTCTCATTATCATTAGAAGAATTAGAACTATCTGAAGGTAGTGTCACCTCATAGTTTATTTCTTCCAGACCTCTCACTAGGTCACAAAGTGAAAAACTTGGAATTTCCCCAAAATAATTTCCTATACCTAGTAGAGTCAAAACAAGAAAAACTCCATCGGAAACAGAAAGTGGTACTAGTTCTTCATCGCATATTCAGTCATCTATTTCCCAATCTCCAAATCAGAAAAGTGCAGTAGTCTCATCATCATCTGCTCAAACTACATCTGTTCAAACATCAATTGTCTCTTCCAGTACTTCAATTGTTACTACTCATACACCAGTTATCACTTCTAGTTCCTCTACTATCATCACAAAAATGGCACAAAGACCATGGACTAGACCGAGAGCTGTAAATATGGTTGCACCTTTGCATGATCTACCTGATCATCCTGAAAAATGGTTGCCAAAGTTTAGTCCAGATACTAGTATACAAGCGGAAGAACATATCAATAATTTTATTCTTGCTATAGATCTAAATCAAGTATAGCATGAAGATGTTGTAATCAGGTTATTTCCCTATACCTTGCAAGGAACAGCAGGATCTTGGTACTTTTCCTCACCTTCTGATTCTATCACTAATTGGGATATGTTTGAAGAGAAATTTTTAACTAAATATGGAGATGATAGATCAATTGCCACCCTAATCAATGATCTCTCCTATTTAAAGACTCAACCCAAGGAACCCATTAAAGATTTTAATTCTCGTTTCAATAAAATCTTGAATAAGATCCCTACAACATCTAAACCTAGTGAACAGGTTAGAAGTGAATGGTACATTAATGCTTTGCCCTCAAACATAGCAATTTTTGTAGATAGAGCTGCAAAACCGACTTTAGTTGAGAATATGAAAGAAGATATTTCAGTTGAAAAATGAATGATTGCTCTAGATAAGAAAAATGCTATTGAGGAAACAAAATCAAAGAAAGTCACATTTAAAGATGATTCCAAGAAAAATACACCAAGAGATCCATATGACATGGAAGGTATACAGAAAGTCCTTAAAACCATGTCTAATGAGATGGTTGAAATCAAAAAGAAAGTAGCTGAGACTTCTACAAAGAGACCATTTAGAAATTTCAAGAGAAATCACGTTGAATCAAAACCTCCCAATACAATCTCCAATGCAGAATCAGAAGATGAAGAAGAAGAAGATACTCCTCTAATGACAGATGAAGAAGATGAAAGGGAAGAAATAGCTTAACTAAATGGAATGTGGGATTTCATTATCCCTAATTTGGATAGTGAAATGGAACAAGAAGCTATTCCTATGAGTATAAAAGCAAATCTACATCGGAACCTGTTAAAACTATTCCAAAGAATAAAACTACAACTCCAAGTACTAAAGACAAAACTCCCACAAAGAAAGCTTCTCCCTTACCCACTCAGAATCAGCCATCATCTCCTTATCCTCCCACATCATCATCCAAGACTCTGGTGGTATCAAATACGATGGATTATAATATTGTTGAGGACATGAAAAAGAATAGAGCGAACATCTCATTACATGAACTCAACAAACTTAAACATCAACAAAAGCTGTTATTAAAATATTTAAATGCTACACCTATTGCTCCTCTACCAAGTGGTGTAGTAGCTAATGTAGTTAAAGGAACTGGTAAGCCACCAGACAAAGTAGATGCAACAGACATTGTTCTTATTGGAGAAAGATCAAATTCTCAGACACATCCATTTCTGTTGACTTATGAAATCTACAATAAGAATTTGCATAATTTTTTAATTGATTCTGGAGCATCCTCTAATATAATGCCTTCTTCAGTCTGTGCTAAATTGAATATCGAACCACAGAAGTCTGTTGTTCACATTGTACAATTGGATCGCTCTAAAGTTCAAGTTATTGGAGAAATAAATTTAGTTACCATCAGACTAGCTTCCGATCCTAGGATTGTCCAAAGAATTGATATTCTAATTGCAGATATTACTGAATTCTATGGGTTAGTCTTAAGTAGAGATTGGTCTGCGAAACTTAATGGCTATATCTCAACCGATTTTTCACATATGTGGCTTCCCTACAAAGGGAAACCAAATCAAATCAAAATCGAGCGAGAAAAACATATGACGCACATTGTAACTGAATTTGAATGACCAAACAAATCTGTAGCTTTCAACAATAATATTCTTGGAGGTTATTCTGCTGAGTCATTTCTTGGAAATTTTACAGCACCACAATCACCTTTTTCTGTAAATACTTTTGTTTCTCAAATTGAAAATTTTTCGCAATCTGATTCTTCTAGAATTGTTAATATTTCTGATTCATTTGTAGATAAACCTATAGATAGAACTTTATTTTGGTCATTATATTTTGATGGATCAAAATCTAGTGATGGAGCAGGAGCAGGATGCATCCTAATTGATCCAGAAGGAGAGAAAACCATGCTATCATGTAGATTAGAATTTGAGTGCACTAATAATACTGCTGAATATGAAGTCTTGATTCAAGGGCTTTATAAGGCCATAGGGTTAAATGTAAAATACTTGAAAGTGTATGGAGATTCTGAAATTGTCATAAGACAAGTAAGGAATACCATCCATTTTCTTTCAGGACATCTCAAACATTATCAAACCATTGTACAAGACCTTACCACTCAATTTCTAGCATTTAATATCTCTTCTCTTCCCATAAATCAAAACACATCAGCTGACCTGTTAGCTAATGTTGCGTCCAAATTCCTTCCTGCTGAAGATTGTAGTCCTGATAGATTTTCAGTAGAGTTGATTTTTCGCCCATCTGTCCCAGACAATATTACTAACTTGAGAGTATTCTACCATGATCAAGATATTTTTAATTTATTAACTTTCGAGAAATCATATGATGAACAAATTATTGATGAAGATGATCATGATCTGAAAATTACTTCAAGAAATAATGAAAATCTGATTCCTAAATCTGTTGTTAAACTTGAGGATCTTTATGATATTAAAGACAGATTCAAGAAAGTTACTAATGCTAAACTTCAAAGTTCAACTTTGAAGTTTGAAATAGTTAATCTTGGCTCTGATTCTAAACCTCAGAATGTTAATCTAGGACTCAATTTAACTCCATAAGAAAGATCTTCTTTTATTAAACTTCTGAGTAAATATAAAAATGTCTTCGCTTGGAATTATGAGGATTTAAAGACTTATAATACTTATGTAATTCAACACACAATTCCAATGCTATCTGATGTTAAACATGTTCAACAGAAGTTAAGAAAGATTCATCCAAATCCTGAGGATCAAATCAAAACAGAACTCAACAAACTTTTGAAAGCCAAAATCATTTTTCCTATAAGGCATTCCAATTGGGTTTCCAACATGGTACCTGTCAGGAAGAAAAATGGCGATATTAGAACCTGTATTGATTTCAGGAATTTAAACAAGGCGTGTCAAAAAGACAATTTCCCATTGCCAACCATGGAGAAAATTCTCCAAAATGTAGCTGGTTCTGCACTCATGTCCTTCCTTGATGGATTTTCAGGGTATAATCAAATTCTAGTACATCCAGATGATAGGTTGAAAACCACTTTCAGAACCAAATGGGGAACCTATGCTTATCAGAAAATGCCTTTTGGTTTAGTAAATGCAGGAGCTACTTTCCAGAGAGCCATGGACATAGCATTTAAGGGTCTAATTAATATATCAGTCGTTATTTATCTTGATGACATAACATTTTATTCAAAGAAGAGATCCAATCATCTACACGATCTGAAACAAATATTTGAAAGATGTAGAAGGTTTGGTATTTCCTTAAACCCAAAGAAATCCTTTTTTTCTCTCGATCAAGAAAAACTCTTAGGGTTTGTTGTGTCAAAATATGGTATATATATCGATCCTGACAGAGTTATAGAAATTTCTGATATTTCTTTACCTCATAATAAAAATTCCATGCAATCATTTTTAGGGCAGATTAATTTTGTAAAAATATTCATTCCAAATTTTTCTCAAACTGTTTTGCCTATGCAAAATATGATTAGGAAAAATTCGGTATTCAAATTGGGATATAAATAAAAAGAAGCCTTTGATGTAATCAAGAAGGCAATCATTGATGCACTTGCATTAAATACTCCCAATTTTTTCAAATATTTTATTCTGTATACTTTGGCAACTGAAACATCCTATGCTGTTGTTTTAACACAGCTCAATGATCAACAAATTGAAGCACCGATTTCTTTCTTCAGCTCGAATCTGCAAGGAGCTGAGCTGAATTATTCCGATGTTGAAAAACAAGCCTTCACTGTATTTAATTCAATCAAACATTTTAGGCATTTTCTTTTAAAAACACACACAAAGGTTTTTGTCCCATTCTCTGCAGTAAGACAATTACTAATACAAAGAGAAGTAGGAGAAAAAAGGGCTAATTGGGTGACAGCTTTACAAAGAATATGATATTGATATTAAACCAGCAAAGATTGTTAGAGGACAAGGTTTTTGCAGATTATTAGCAGGAGCTCATAACATACCAGAAAATCAAAATCCAGAAAATGTTGTTCAAATAAGTCAAATAAGTGTTACAAATTCTGAATCTCAGTATGATGATCTGATATTTTACTTGAAAAATGGGTATGCTCCTTCTAATCTCAGCTATAATAATAAATGTGTTTTAAGATTGAAAGCTACTAAATATGAAATCATTGATGATGTGTTATTCAGAAAGAATTATGATTCAATCCTATTAAGATGTCTTGAAAAAACTGAAGCAAAAAAGGTATTGCAGGAATTACATGATGGACCAACAGGAGGTCATTTTGGAGGTAATACCACAGCCCACAAAATCATCCATGTTGGATATTATTGGCCTACCCTTTTCAAAGATACACATGATTATGTGAGGAAGTGCAAGATTTACCAAACTTCTAGTGGAAGATAAAGGAAGCCAGCTTTTCCTTTGCAGCCAGTAAACATTGAGCAACCATTTGAGCAATGGGGGCTTGATATTATTGGTGAGATAGTACCTCATTTTTCCAAACAGCACAAGTACATCCTCACAGCAACAGATTACTTCACAAAGTGGGTAGAAGCAATTCCTCTAAATGTAGCCAACTCTGATGCAATTATTGATTTCATTGATCAATTCATCATTACCAGGTTTGGTGTACCTAATGCTCTGGTCTTTAACAATGCATCTTATTTTTCTAGTATTAGTATAGTGGAATTTGCAATTAAAAGAGGTTTTAAATTGAAATATTCAGCAAATTATTATCCACAAGGTAATGGTTTAGCTGAATTCACTAACAAAAATCTCATCAAAATCATTAAAAGGACCATTGATCAAAATCAAAAGAATTGGCACAAGTCTTTAATCTTTACATTATGGACTGATCGTATTACTCTTAAAGCTTCTATAGGAACTTCACCTTTCAATTTAGTTTATGGTAAATAAGCTGTGATACCATCAAATCTAGCTCTTCCATCATTAGCCCTAGTGCAATTCATTGAAGAAAATACTTCCTCATCCATTCAATTGAGATTTGAACAAATCCTTAAATTAGAAGAAGATAGAGAAAAAGAAAAAGATATTCATGAAAAAAATCAACAGCTTGTAAAATCTTCTTTTGATTCAAGTTCCACCGGCTCAAAAAATTTGTCAATTGGTGATCTTGTTCTGAAATGGGATAAAGCACATGAAGAAAAAAGTAAGCATACCAAATTTTAGAAAATGTGGCTTGGACCATTTCAGATTGCTGAAAAGATAGGATCATATACATTCATACTTCAAGATTTATCAAGAAAGAGAGAATCTCTTCCTGTAAATGGGCTTGTCTTAAAGAAATTATTTTCATAAGGAGGTAACCCCTTCTTACTTATACATATTCCTTTCTTCAATTTTTTGTTTTTGTAAATAAAGGTTGTTAATAGTCTTTTATTGAATTTTTACTATTAGAAAATTGTCTTAGAAGGAATGCTATAAATACTTATTTTATGTAAATAAGAATTTTCAAGGAAGGGATTACAATTTTGGATAGTTTAAAATAAAATGTTAAACTTTGAAAATTTGTTCAAAACCTTTGCATGATCTTTTGAAGCCTTAAGGAAAATGTAAATCATTATAAATTTATTAAGAAGATAAAGGTTATCTCTAAAAAGTAAAGACTTTTTCAAGCTTTAGCAAATAAAAAACTCTGAAAATTGTCATCCATTTATTCTTAAGGATACAACTATTTCACCCCATCCATTTCGGTTATGATTTTTTAGAATGTAATTCTAAGAAATTATATGACAAAATTTAGGAGATAAGAGGTCTCATCACGAGCCTACTTACCATGATCATAAGAAGTAATAAAACTGACATTACCAATACTGCATACCAAAACAGGGTAATGGCTTATAAAAGTAAGACAAGGGGTCTCATCACAAGCTAATATGTTCAGTTTAATTACAAATAGTGAATGTCATTGTTACTAACTGGCTACCAAACTAGAACAATGGCTCTTAAATTAAGAAAAAAATAAATAAAAGACAAAAACATGAGATAATATGTCTTATGAATTTATTTTAAAGAATCATAATCTTAGTTGGATGGGATAATGGATGGTTAATGGTTAAAAGGTAACCCTGTCGAGACTATGAGCGTTTGCTGGCAGCAGAGGCAATGCCTATGACAATAGAGTATATTACAAAAGCTAAACTTGAAGAAATCCACTTACTTTATTATAATCAACCAATCAAAGCTTGAGATAACCCAAAAATGTTTTTATCTTTGAGAAATTAGATAGAAATTTGTAAGTGTTTTTTATTCTTTTTCACAGTTAGATTTTATTTGAATTATCCTAAGTTAAGTTTTCATTATCTTTAACAAAATTTACTTACTAGAAATATAGTGTTCATTTCATTTTTTCAGAGATAACTGTTTCTTCCAGTGAATCGTCAATTGTTGTACTGTACAACAACCCTCCTCATTTTTAAATTTTTAGAATAAATTTCATTTAGAAATAGGTCCCCTTTTTTATCTTTCTTTCTAGATAGAAATAAAAGATTTAGAAAAAATCCGATCATTTTTATTAGAAATAAAAGATTCATTGATAAAAAGATACATTGCATATTTTTATTTACAAAGGGTACAATCTTTAAAAAACTTTCCAATCCGATCAAACAAAAAGTTTTTAATCATATCAAAAACATTATATAAAGTATTTATATTTAATAATATTTGATCGCAAATCGGAAAATCGAAGAATTCTTTAAATTCTATTTTCACTTTGTAAAACTCCGATGCAATAGCACTCAATCACAATCGCATTTCGGATAAACTTTTAAAGTGTTATTTTTTATATACTTTCGATGCGATGTGATTCACCACAATTGCATTTCGGAAGAGTTAAAACATTATATTCATTTGGTTGAAAAACTCCGACACCACGAACCCCACCTCATCGCAATCGGATTATCGGAGAAGCTCTTAAACGTTTCATTCCATTTGAAAATCCCCGATGCGATATTCGCAATCAGAATTTGGCATAAGTCTTATTTTATTTTCCTTTTAAAGGAATCGCGATGTGAATACAACTTAAATATTTATATTTATTACTCATCGTGTTCCAAAGATTTAAAAGGTAATATATTTACACTTATTTCGAAATATGCCAATCTTTGATTGTACGTTGACATTAATTCACAAATAAAACGGATAACAACGATTTGTTTTGTTATTGAATGCATGAATGTGACTCCCTAGAGGGCATTTAAGTTTTAAACCACGGATATAATAAATGCAAATCAGCGAATAATCCTTTTGTATAGCTGTTTTCATTATGGCGTTTTCACCTTGGATGAAAGCTTTTCTTTGTTGCAGAACAATAGAACATCCAATTTTTCCATTCGCAGAACAAGAGAAACACTGCCCGATACTGAAATGTCGAAAAGATTCAGGAAATCGAAAGCCGCCACCATTGGAAAAGCTCCTGTGTTCACTATGCCGCCTAAAGAGAAACCAACAAAGCTTAAGCTGGTTACAGATACCTCATGCCAGGGACTTGGTAAAATGACATGGGAAAATGTATACAACTTACTTGAAAAGGAAAACCCTAAAGTTGTTGAAGCTAAGGCTACAGTTCCTGACGAAAATGACTCAGATTCTAATTCTGAAAATCTTCTTGGTGCATTAGCAAACTCATTCCTACACTGAGTGGCATCTCGGACAAACATTTTTCCATATTATGATGTTATTAGATGGGTAATTGATAATGTGGCTATCAAAGATAGAACCTTTGTTTCAGCATCTGGAGCAATATTCGGGTCATTCAAACCAAAAGACATCAAAGCGATGTACCACCTTCTAGACCCACAGAAAATTTATAACAAAGATTTAATCAAGGAATTTGCTGCGAATCACGAAAATCAGTCGGAACCAATTAAAGAATGGAGAAGGGCTCCTGAAAAGCACAGACACGAGGCATCAGGTATGTACTTTGTGGAGTCTATTTTGCCTCCATATTGTTATGCTGCAGCAATGATATGTATATTGTTTGTAAATGATAATTTGACTAGGTTTTCTATAAAAATGGTTCCATTAATACATTCTATTATTGGTTTCGAGATAATGGATTGGGCTGTCATTCTTTCTGATAAGATATCCAACAAAATTCTTGAGTATAGGAAAGACAAAAATTCAGGAAATTCCACTCCTTTTTATTTTTGTGCTTATACCCTAGATGCTCTTTGTTTCAATTCTGAATTCCCTTTATTAGGATGGAAATGGACCCCTAAAGATCCTATTCCAATTCATATATATCACAAGTTCTTATGGAAGGGGCATTTCAAAAGCCATGTTTACAGAGTCTGTCACGGTTTTCTTATTCTGATTTATCAAACCATTTTCAGCCGATTCCCTCCTAGACTTTCCGATAAGGCTAGAGTTGATTTGTCATCAATTGGAGATTGGTTCGAAGAGGAAAATTTCACATATATCAGAGTTTTTGGAAGTATTTTAGAACCACACATCCTTCCTTTGTATGTTCCAAACAAACTATTAGCACAGGAAATTTCTTATCAGCTGTCAGTAGAAGGCATGCCTAGAACTTTGAAGAACAGCAAGAAGCTTATGTGGCCTACTTTTCCTTTTAAATGTGGTGACTATACTCTCAGTATTTTTTTCCATGTTGAAAAAGAAGTTGTTAAGTTAACCGATCTCAAGCTTTCAACAATCCCAGGGAGGCAATATGATCCTAGGAAGGTGGCATATGATTTTACTACTTCTGTTTCAATTGCTCGGTTCGAACATGAACCAGATATGTTTGATGATTTATTTGTTTCTGTAGATAAAATTTCCCAAGTTTTTGATTTGGCCAAGTCCAAACTTCAGGCCAAAGAAATGAATAAATTTTTTTTATTTAGAAGTCAGAGGTTACTTAAAGTTCCTCTAGATCAGTTGAGAGTTTGTATACAAGAATATGAATCACAGCAGAAGGAAACAGGGAATACATCTGACAAAGAAGTAACAAGAACTAATCCTATTTTACAAAAGGAAGATATTAGCAGCAAATTTGATACTGAAAAGATAGAAACAACTGCTAAGATTGATGTACAACAGTCTTCGGCCCAGGCGAGAAAATAAAGCACAGGTACTGATGCCAATGTGCATACTGAAATGGGAGGCAAAGACAGTAAGAATACTGAACATGCACCAAAAAGTGATATAAACAATAGTTCAAATTGTCAACTTGAAGAAGAAGAAGCTACTAAACTTATTGTTTCTCCTCATTTGCTGAGCCAATATGAACAATTTTCCCAGCAAATAGGACAACAGAATAATCCCCAAGTTGATGATCTGAAAGACCAGGATATAGAAATCATCCCTGAAAATCCCACAGGTGAGATCATGTTGAAGATAGAAGAAATCCCTCCTCTGGATATATTTTACAGTCCTAAAGATAGGGATTTTGTGAGAAAATAGAGGAAAAAGAGGAGAACTGATCAAGATGCACTTTTAACATCACAAGTGGAATTCATGAATATTGTTTATAAGAATGTTGAGGTGAATCCATCTGGGGATGTCACCAAATTATCCCAATATGCAGGTGCCTATAGTGCTGCTACTATAGACAAGGCCTCTGAATTTACACAGTTAATGAAGCAAAAGGATGTGAAAATAGCCATGCTAGAAGAACAGGTTATAGAGAACCAACAGAAAATCATTCAATTAGAACAGCGATTGCACGATGGAGAGCTAAAATCTAAACAATTATAATAGCAGCTTGTTGTTGAAAAGGAAAATATTGATCAGCAGACTTTAGAAAAGCAACAGCAGCTAAATCAAGAAATAGCAAAATTACAGGCTCTTCTACAAAATGAGAAGACTTCAAACATTGAGCAAGAGAAGATGTTTCAATCTAAATTAGACAAGTTTAAGAATTATCCTAATTTGAATCAATTCAAAAATGAAGCTCTGGAGATGAACAAATTATTGTCTCAACAATTAAATGAATTTTGTCTAAAGGTTGCAAAAGCAGAATCCCTATGTGAATTAACATCCTCCTTGGTAGATGAAGGAGTCAGTCTTAAAATTGAATTTGATGAAGCTGATGAAAAGATCTCTGAATTTATTTTATGGCAAGACTCAAAATCAGGAAGAAAAGCAAATTTTCCCAAGATTATGGAAAGACATAAAGTAATTATTTTTGCAGAATGGGAACAACGTTTAATCAAAGAAGAAAGAGCTACATCCAGAGCTAAAAGCATAATGAACAATGTAACACATCTGGTGAATGATAACCTATATGCAATCAATTTAATTTCAGATTGTACCCCTGGCCAATTACCTAGGGTAAAAGAAACTGATCACAGATGGAAAAAAGAGATAATTAATAAAAATTAGCAAATTGGCTAACTACAAGGAATATCATGGGATACAATGTGGACCTATCTTATCAAGCTGCATAGTCAACAAACAACAATAAAATTTCTTTCAAATTCCATCGATTGCATCATTCCCGAATTCTCTAATGCCACATATATAGGGCGGTTGCACTCAAAGCTTAGTCATCCAGAGGAAGTGAAGGAAATGCTCAAAATCTGCCATCTGGGCACATCAAACGCATCAGATAATCAATGAGTCGATTCACCTCAAAATCACATTTCTGTTATAGATTTTTTATTTAGATAGATTTTCGGAATAGTTTTAGTTATTTTGTTAAGTACCTATTTAAACCCCTTTCATGCATTTAGAAAGGGGTCCTGAATTTGTAATATTTTGACTTGGAGATTACATTTCTGTACTCCATTGACTCTTATATTTTTATAAAGGATCACATTTGGTGATTCTGTGCGAAATTGCCTTTGAGCATTGCATTTTTGTATCTTGAAGTCGATTTTACATTGAAGTTGTTGGATTTGGATATCAGATTGCATTGGAACATATCAAGATGGATATGGTATTTCTATCTATTCACTGTTAGTTTCTTATGTTATGTGATATTCCCTTTTAAATTGCTATTGTTTATATGTATTCACTTTACAATATTTCTTTATACATATCATTTATGAGTGAATAGAAATATTTATCTTTTACAGTATATGTAAACGATATATAATGATGAATGCGATATGTTATTATAACTCTGTTTAATTTCTTAAACGGAGTTATCTTTATTTGTTACTGCATATTTCAATTAAGCTATAATACATTTTCATGGTTATTGGTTAATTGAAACACATTTAAAGTTGTATTCACATTTGATGCTCGGGTTAGTTTTAGAATTATCTTATCAGTTTTAAGTTAGTTTAAATAGTTTTATTTCAGTCATTTAGTCCAATTTTCCCTTCATTCAATCATTCCATTACCAACCCATTTAAATTACTAGGAAACTGGTCCTATAAATCCAGTCGGAGCCACCACACCAAACGAAAAAGGAGTTGTCCTAAGGTCCTGACCGGGTGGTTATCCCCCAATGTTTGAAGCAGCAATTTTCGAGGCTTCAACAGCTTCATACTTTGCTATGAATGCAAGAAATAGATTTTAGTATACATTAGTGTGTTCAGATAAATAAATGTTAGGCTGTGTTTCTTGAAATATCTATATTTGTTGAAAATTAAAACAACATATATAAATAAAATTAAAAAATGATGGTGGTTACCATCCAAATTTTGTAGTCTTGTGGAATGGTGAAGTTGTTGGCATACCGTTTGAAAATTAAGGTTTTTTAATCTGTTACATTAATGGATAAAGAGCTTTGCTTTTTCTGTGTTCATTCTCTCAATTAAAATGTCATGTATTGCGAATGAATAGTATTGTGTTTGGAATTTGAGCGCTAATAGTTTTCAAAAGACAATTTTACAAATGTGAAATGAGAGATACAGTGAATTAATATTCATGTTTCTAATTGTACACAGTTTTGTATTATAAAAAGTAAAATGTTTGCTTAAATGGTCTTTGAACACAACAATTAATATTTAAGTGAAACCAATTTGTGCGTGACGAAAACCAGTGACTTAAAGATAATACAACAAAACATTCAGAAAATAAAAAAACCATAGTATTTGCATGGTAGAATTAAGTAAGTGAAACTGATAAAGATAGGTTACAAGAAGATATTCAAAAAAAATATTTCTAAATGTAAGTAAATGAAACTGATAAAGATAAAGATCTTTTTGCAATATAAAGCATAATACAATATGATTCAGTGTTACATTTTGTGAGGGTGTCTTGAGTTGCTGAAGGAGAAGGGGATCACATGAAATATGTCAGTGGGCTAATTAACAATGAGTGTAAAGCTGCGCCACCCTGTATGCAAAATGACATTTGCATTATCAAGTATGAAATTTCCGTGTATATGGAAATCTCGAAGGCTGTAAGTAACATCGGCTATATTTTCTAGATACTTTTCACAGGTTAAGTCTTTCAGACAGGGACAAAGCTGAACTAATAAATTGTCTTTTAAAATGCACTCATATTGGGCATTTGTTTCTGTTTGGATAATAAATTGTAATTGGAGACAATGCCGATATGATGTTGCCTGGTTGCATATAGAGCAATGTAACAAGTCACCGGAAATCATTCCAAATGTTTCAGCTGGGAAATTGCAGTGGTTACAAATTATAGCAAATGGGTCTCGATGTATGTTCGCTATAGTCAACATTCCTTGAACCTAGTTCATGTTTCAACATGTTTGAAGGGTTAGTTATTCAATGTATTTGAAGTGTTATTTATTTGAAAACAAACTGTTATGAGAACGTTAAATAATTTTGTAACATTTATATTTTTTGTAGCTGAACATTATCTTTGTTGTTGAGGCAAACAACTTGGTCAGATCTGCAAGTGCCCTTCTTGAATTTACAGTAGTTGCAAACGTGGATTTGTAACTCCACAGTGATTTTCTTATGTCATTTGATTTAACAAGATTTCGCAATAATATCATTGGTGTTTGTTGCATCAAAAGTTGTTGCTGAATTGAACTGTAAAAAGACTGAAATGTATGGAACAGAATGACCTAAAGCACAAAATGAAATATTATTAGAAATATTTTCTGTAAAATTTATTTGATTAAATGTGCAAAAGTATCCATGATTGAGTTTACACGTACTGTTTCTTTGTCTTGTTCTACTTGGCCATCTTTGACCTCTAATGCAAATTGTAGAACTGTTTGTCTTGCAAATGTTACAAGTACAACAATTGTGCCTATTGCAAATGGTGATATTTTGCTTGTTAGTTGTCTAATTGTTGTTGTCGGGACAAACTTGTATTCTTTGCAGACTGAAGGTATTGTTTCTAAGATACTAGTATCATGTAACACTAATATGCAATCGCAATCTCCATGGTAATAGACTGTTTTTTGAGAAATTGTAAAGTTTTTGATACAAACTCCTTGGCCTACAAGGAGCATGGGTTCAAAACGTGGAATTAGATTGTGGCTCACATTTAAGGTAATTGTCATCTCACCTTTTGTGTCCACCAAATCTGCACGTAGCAATTCCAATTTGTGTACTCGATCAAGTACTATTCTATAAGTTACTAGTACATCTCCATGAAAGGTTGTCCCGACTTTGAGAATTTTGAGTTCTTAAATTGTTATTGTAGTGCACTCTTGATGTGGGTCCATTGTTTCGAGACCTTCTTTTGTTTTTGTCTGGAATACAGTATTCAGTGAAGTAGCATGTTGTTTTCCTGAAGAAAACTTTAAGAAAGGTAGGTACTAGAGATGTTTAGTTACCTTTTTCTAGCTTGAGAAGAGTTGCCTACATCTGATATATCTAATGCATTTTCTTGTTGCCTTTTCATGTTCTTAATATGTACAAAATAGTAGCAATGGATATTAGATTTGCAATCAAAATAGGTTGTATTTAATAGTAAGTATGTGGATAACAACATTGAATGTGTTGTTATATACCTTGATGACCTTGAAAAAGTATGTACTTAGACTGCTACGTCCATTTGGAAAAGTGTACATAAAGTTTTGATTAGAGCTGTAGTAGAGCATAGAATATGCTATGGTCAGACCAGTATGCCCATGAGGCATTGATTTTACATTGTTCAATAGGCAAATTTGTCCAAATGTGATCTATTATTGTCTTTCGGCATTAAGATAATTTTCTTGTTATTTCTTGTAAGTTTTCTATTTGCACGTATTGTACAAAGGTTCTAGTACGATATGTTTGTTGTTGGATGTCGATGTTCAAGTCACCAATGACTAAGAAGACATAATTAGTATGTGTAGTTTGTGATTTTTCTTCTCTAATCATTTCTATTATTGTAGATACTTATTCAAATGGGGCTGCATAAATGTTAATTAAACAGATTGGTCATTGAAAGTACATGTTAGTTAGTGTAAGTTCAGTTTTTTTGTTGCAAATTTTTTTTGTTGCTTTGATTGTTATTTTCTTTTCTATACAATTGAGTATTCCATGTGTAGAATGTGCTATTGCAAAGTTGAATGGGAAGAATTGTTTATTTGTTGGAGGGATCTACAAATGAGTTTCTTGAAAACAAAGAATCATATTTTCCATTAGATTTGTATGATGGATGACATCAGAAATATGTGCATATAGACTACATGTGTTTAGAGTTGTAATTGATAAAAAAAAATTGTGATTAGATATATTTTTCCCAAATTCTAATTCCCATGTAGCAGTTGTTGTTAATCTTGTCATTTCCTCTAGTATCTTGTCTTTCACATGAAAATTTTTGTGACATAATTTGCTAATCAAATATAATGAGTTAATAGTTTTGACACATGATAGTGCAGTATAGACTAGACCATGTTTTGTCACACCAGTTGGGTCGAATGCAAGTTTATCCAATGTCAATCCTTGTGTTCGATGTATTTTGCATGCATAAGCTAACTATATTGGAAATTGTTTTCGAATTGTTATTTCTAGTTTGTTATGGGACATTGATAGTGGTTTTTCAATTTGCAAAATTGGTGTCCAAGAGGGAAAAATATTTGTTTCATATAGCTCTTTGTATTTGTTTCTTTGTTCTTTGCCAATGTATGTATCTGAAAATTCTATCCAGACAACATCATTAGATGAATAGAATTTGAAAGTGCCTTCAGCACCATTAACTAATCCATCATTGGTATTATAGTTTCCTTCATATATTTCAACTAACATGTTTTGTTTCAGTGTATTGTTGATGGCAATGAAATTGTTTTACCGAAAGCGAAGTAGATTGATCTAGTAGCCTCGTAATTTTCAATTGCAGTAAGTAATATTTGTTGTCCCATTGTTCATGGAAGCATTTTTTCATTGTGATTTTGGACATCCTTGTTTTGATAGAAAATGTATGGGAAAACTGGACTTAAAGGAGGGGACCTATGGAAATTGTCATTTATGTATGCAATATCTTTGTCTGTTTGCATATTTAATCTCATCCTATTTAGAATATCAGTGAACAATGGATCATTTTGACGCATTGCTTTGTGTAGTTGATAACATTTTATTTTCTCTATCCAAAACTGATATGGGATTGTGTCTTTATTGATTTTTGGGCTTTCAAATATAAGAGAGTCTCTAACAGGATTTGCCTGGTAGAGATCGCTAGAGAATATCATGTCGACATTCCCGAAATATGATGTAGGGACATCCGAGCAAACTTTCATTAAAATTGGAATCCGAAGCTGTTGAAAGGAAAATGTGGACAATTATTGTAAATTGGAGCAAAATTTGTTAAAACAGAGCTAAATTGCTGGAACTAATTATCTGCCATGTATGCATAATGAGAGATTAAGGGTTTGTTTGAGAAATTTAGGGAGTGAAATCATGGATCTTAGCTGATCCACACTTTTGTAAATTCTTTATAAGCGAGTCTGTGTGTGTGACAAAGGAGGAGTGAAAAGTACAATGTAATCGGAAGTGGAATTGTTGACTAAGGCTGAAATGCCTTAGATTTTGTATATAATTAAAATACATGTGATGTCAATTTCTGTATGTGAGTATTGTTTATCTATGGTTTAGAGTCATTTATTAAATTCGTGTTATGAGTTTATTGATCGACCATCGATCACTGTAAGGATCAATGGTGATCCTATATTTGTATCAGATTATAGAAAGAACTTTCGTTTTATGAAAATGATGTATTATGTTCTGATTCCCATATAGGGTTGGAACTGTGAGTTAAATACATGGCGGAACAATGATTTGGAATCACACAACGGTGTGTTGGAACCATGCGAATTACACTCATATTTAACCTCGAGTGAAGGCGCAGTGGAAGCAGGCGAAATTATGTGTTTGGAATAGTGTAGGTGGTTTTCATGTTGCCTTCGAGTGGTATGCGGTAAATGTTTAAATCTACGTGATACACCCCAGCGTGTGACGCGTGGCGTCACAAAACAACTTTTTTCGTGTTGCTTTTGGGTGATAAAGTATGGGGGCTAATTCTATGCGATAGCCGTCCGATCAGATCTATGGGAGATCCAATTGTGATTGCGTAGGAAGTTGCGTGAAGGTTTAAAATGTTAAACAGCATGTAGATTGTGAATGTGATATCCGTCGGATGAACGGAAGGAGTGGATCATCGGTGTAAGGTGTGCTGGCATTAACGGTGGATCCCTTAGTTTATTCCGCATATGTTTATGTGAGTTGTGTGGAGTGACAACCGTCTGATATATGATCAACGGTTCTTGCGAATAGAAAATGCTCAGGGTTTAAAACCTTTAATGGACCCGATATATATTATAAAATTGTGGTTGTATGTTTTGAGTTCCGGGTTTTAAGCTATAAGGTGGGACCAGCGTTTGTGGTTAAATACTATGGATATCATGGCTATTGCGATGGTTTTATTTCTTCCAATATATATATTTATACGTAGGCAACAAAGTGGTGCAACAGAAGCGTGGTGGGCCCATAACACACAGGTCCCAGGATCTAGTATCGGGTTTATGAATCTGCAACTTTGATACAGATTTTGAAGGTTGCAAATTCATGCGGATAAAATGAAAGTTAACCTACCCTATAGTAGGTTTAGCTTTTCATCAAGTGGTATCAGAGCAGGGAAATAATTTCCTGCGAGAAGATGTTTACATACAAAGAAAGAAGAGGTACAGTTTTATTAAAGTTTTGTAAATCTTTTGGTTTTTATATCTTGTGAAGGTAGTAGTAGAAGAAGGTGAGAAGATTGCAGCAGCCTAGAGCAGGAGTGCTCAAATGGTTCCACAGGAGTGAACCAGAGAGATGTCGAAAGACTAAGCTTAGGAGAGAAGCTTGGTGAGGTATCTGGTAGCAAGGAGGACTTTCTATTCCATAGGTTTGTTGCAGCTCACAAAGGACAATATCATAGAGGATGTGGGTAGAATTGTTCAAGAATGTTGTTATAGGAAGATCATAAAGGGAAATTCCATAGATGATGTGGGTAGAATTGCTGACAGATGTAGAAAACATATGACCAGGAGGTCATAAAATTTTTGTGCCTCGGGAGTCTGAGCAAACTTTCATTAAAATTGGAATCCGAAGCTGTGGAAAGGAAAATGTGGACAGTTATTGTAAATTGGGGCAAAATTTGTTAAAACAGAGCTAAATTGTTGGAACTAATTATCTACCATGTATGCATAACAAGAGATTAAGGGTTTGTTTGAGAAATTTAGGGAGTGAAATCATGGATCTTAGCTGATCCATGCTTTTGTAAATTCTTTATAAGCGAGTGTGTGTGTGTGACAAAGGAGGAGTGAGAAGTACAATGTAATCGGAAGTGGAATTGTTGACTAAGGCTGAAATGCCTTGGATTTTGTATATAATTAAAATACATGTGATGTCGATTTATGTATGTGAGTATTGTTTATCTATGGTTTAGATTCATTTATTAAATTCGTGTTATGAGTTTACTGATCGACCATCGATCACTGTAAGGATCGATGGTGATCCTATATTTGTATCAGATTATAGAAAGAACTTTCGTTTTATGCAAATGATGTATTGTGTTCCAATTCCCATATAGCGTTGGCACTGTGAGTTAAATACATGGCGGAACTGTGATTTGGAATCACACAACGGTGCATTGGAACCATGCGAATTACACTCATATTTAACCTCGAGACAAAGGCGCAGTGGAAGCAGGTGAAATTATGTGTTTGGAACAATGTAGGTGGTTTTTCGAAAACCACAAATGGTTTTCGCGCTGCCTTCGAGTGGTAAGCAGTAAATGTTTAAATCTACGGGATACACCCCAGCATCTGACGCGTGGCATCACAAAACAACTTTTTTCGCGTTGCTTTTGGGTGATAAATTACGAGGGCTAATTCTATACGATAGTTGTCCGATCAGATCTATGGGAGATCCAATGGTGATCGCGTAGGAAGTTGCGTGGAGGTTTAAAAGGTTAAACAGAGTGTAGATTGTGAATTCGATATCCGTCGGATGAACGGCAGGAGTGGATCATCGGTGTAAGGTGTTCTGGCATTAACGGTGGAGCCCTCAGTTTATTCCGCATATGTTTATGTGAGTTGTGTGGAGCGACAACCGTCTGATCTATGATCGACGGTTCTCACAAATAGAAAATGCTTAGGGTTTAAAACCTTTAATGGACCCGATATATATTATAAAACATTGGTTGTATGTTTTGAGTTCTGGGTTTTAAGCTATAAGGTGGGACCAATGTTTGTTGGTTAAAGACTATGGAAATCATCATTGTTTCGATGGTTTTATTGCTTCCGATATATATATTTATACGTAGGCAACGAAGTGGCGCAGTGGAAGCGTGGTGGGCCCATAACCCACAGGTCCCAGGATCTAGTATCAGGTTTATGAATCTGCAACTTTGATACAGATTTTGAAGGTTGCAGGTTCATGCAGATAAAATGAAAGTTAACCTACCCTATAGTAGGTTTAGCTTTTCATCAAAATACGAAGTTGGCGTGTGTAATATTTGTCGAAGTCGCTTATCAACTTGATATAGTGTTGTTGCACCTACAAGTGATGCCTCGTCTATGAGAACTACACCCAATTGTTGGAAATGATTTGACAATGTGTCTAGTTTTTCATTATTTAGAGAAGGGAAATTTTCTTTGTTAAAGGGAAAATAGAAGCATAATGCAATGTCACACCACTAGCCTTAGATGCGGCTTTCCCTGTATATGCAGTGATTATTCCTTTTAGTTGTGATGGGTTATAAGGCAATTCTTGATTATGTATTCGTACTAATGACTGAAAAATTTTCTTAGTTGTGTGTGTCTTTCCTGTTCCTTCGCCTCCTGTTAATAGCAAATAGATAAGTTAATCTGGCCTATATAGTTTTCTTGTTACAACATCATCGACTATTCTTGCTTGTTCTATGTTTAATTGTCGCATATAGTTATAATACTGTTGGTCTTCAAGTACATGTGGTTGCTTTACAATTTTGTATGGTCTTATAGATCGTGAAGAAAAGTTCTTTATATCTTGGAAATGTTGCAAATCAATTTGAAAGTCATAGGTTTCATATTTGTCATCTATGCATTTAGGTATTCTTGTAGATTCTGTTTCATTTGATTTTAAACTGTTTATGTTGAATAGTTGTTCAGGTTCTGTTTCTATTGTATTGATTGCATCGTCTATGTCACCCCATGTAGGTGTTGTGACAAACTTGAAATTTTGTTCATTTTGCTCAATAGTACTCTCAAATGCAATATATGTAGAATCCCAAGTTGCATGGTGTTGCTTGATTGTAAGTTCACTTACTCGATATGGATAATATAACATTAGTTGTTCTCTACAATAATTTTCAATGTCCTTGTATTTTTTATATCTGACAGATCGAATGACCTATGGTCTATTTGCTTGCTTGCGTTTTTTCCCTCTCTTTGTATAACTAGATACAAATTCTGCTAAACATACACCATCAATAGCTATAGAACGTGAGATATAGTACTCAATTATTGATGGGCACATGATGTCTTCTGAGTCATCTGATTGTGTTGGCTTTAGGGGTCCTGACCCAGGTTCGCACGTTAAGGTTTTCCAACAAACCCCTATACTACTGGCCCTTTTGGAAGTGACCTTATTACGCAGGTCAAAGTCTCACCCGAAGCAGTATGGGAGGGTGCTAGAACTAGGTTTCCGCACCCAGAAAGAGAGCAGGTAAGCCAAGCCACGCACAGCGCACAAATATATAGAAACAGAGCTAGTTTGTAGGCTTAAATAGATAATCGGTGTACACAGTATTACAGATCTAGATCTTAGGTCTGCATCCACGTGCGTTCGACCAGCAAAGATATAAATTACAGTACGTGCAACAGACCAGATAGCATATATTATAAATAAATACAGCAGATAATGCAGATCATTCGTACCTTATCACATATTTAACACAGAGTGTAGATTCATATAACAGATAGATCCAGAACCAAATACCAGGAATAATTCTCATATATTATCAACATATTCTTACATAACCCCAAATCCCACCTGTGCACACAACTAGTAGGGTCCGCACACAGCAGGACAAAGGATCTCCGCGCACATAGCCAGCAGGAGTCTGACCGAAATACCTGAAACTTAGAACTAAAAATCCACACTTAGCTTTCACTTCTATCCATATTCTACCTATTGACTCAAAAAGACTTACTATTTATACTAATTTAGCCTAGAATTACCATGGTCCGCAAACCGTGGTTTGCGGACTCCTGGTTTTACCTATTTACCCGCTTACAACGTATTGGGGCTTTTATCTGCCCTATCACCCCTATGCTAGACTAAATATAATCAAAATAATACAAAATTGGACCAGCTTTCATCAGTGTGGGAGACCCTGCTCCAACAGTCCCCCAACACAATCTTGTGACTCGTCCCGAGTCACTGCAATGGTAGAGCCTCCACCTACGCACGTAGTGTATGAAAAACTATAACCAGTGGGGCCAATACTTCTAGGCTCTATGCCGCAACACTCTGTGCGATATCTACTAACTTCTGTGATATGGGACTCTCTGTGGAAGCGGTGACACTTCCCAGTGTCTGGTTGAGTCTTTGGACCTCAGTATCTATATCCTGGGAAAATTTGAGGGCAGTACTTGCCCACGTCTTCAATATTTGTCTAAGGGCATATTTCTTATGCCGAAGTGCCTCAATCTCAGTGTGGAGGGATTCGCTGGTTCATAGACAGGTGAGGTGTTGAGCTGGTATCAGAGTGGAGATGGTAGCCGCAATTTGTTCAAACTCTTCCTCTTTTTGGCAGAGCGCCTGATTAATTTTTCGCATGATTGGATCATTTTGAATCTATGTCTAGAGCTGCAAATTAGTCTCCAATAACTGCGCACCCTGGTCAATTTTTCCCGTAATGGTGTGGGTGGCCGCAGTGACTAACGTAGCTTGTTGGCTGCGAACTTCGGGAGGCGTCTCAAGCTGTAACTTGGCCTAGAGATTACTGATTTGCTGCTCCATATGTGTCTTTAGGGTCTGCATCTCTGTTCTGGAAGCCACCAGTGCTGCTACCAATGCTTCTATCTTTACCCGGGGTGTGGCTCCAGGGGAAGGTTCCTCTGCTACTTCCATGTAGAGCTGGTGTATAACCATCTGTAGCTCTACTTGTTGGGATGTTGTGAGAAGCACTGCAGTATTCTATTGTGCGATTGTCAGCTCGGCTAGGGTAGGTTGCTGACTTACATGTTGGCTCCGATGGTGGATCTTGTGACAAACCACTGTATGAAGATCCTGTACTGCTTCGTGGGAAAGCTAGGTGAGATTTAGTTGTACTCTTGTTCCTGTTGGGATCTGTGTTGTTGGGTCCTGATCTTCCATGATAAGGGCACCGCTAGGGATTTAGCAGAGGTGCCTTTCCCCCGTAACTAACTCCGGTTCGCTCGAAGGCGAGGGGTCCCGGCCTCTAGCGACATGAGTCTG
This sequence comes from Pinus albicaulis, assembly GCA_034641835.2. Lineage (NCBI taxonomy): Eukaryota > Viridiplantae > Streptophyta > Pinopsida > Pinales > Pinaceae > Pinus > Pinus albicaulis. Next base: position 1,277,331,650 of record CM076578.1, read on the forward strand.
TGCGTCATCTGTCTTACTTTGTAGAGCGCGAAGCTCATTCTGAATGGTATTGACTGCAAGCTTTTTTTGCTCCACAAGAGCTTCCCATCTCTCCTCTGTGGCCAATGTAATAGTGTCTGTTATTTGTTCAAGATCGCCTTCCATTAAGGTGATCGTCTCATCTCTTTTCCTAGCGTTGAGCCCGGTGCTTTTTCCATGCTCCTTTTACAGGCTCGCTTGTTCGTTTGGTACTTTCTACAATGATATCTGGAGGCTTGCCCTCAGTGCTTGTAGTGGTCCTGTGTGGGTGCTGGGTTGGTGGAGTGTTCTCAGTTGCTACTGTGCCCGTAGCTTTTCCCGAGGCGCTATCGAGCGCTTCAACGTTCCTTGGGGGGTGTTCGATGCCCAGCTTCCACGCTGGTGGCCATTGTGTAATCACCTGTTCAATGTCCTCATACGATACCATAAAGGGAAGCATCATCCAAGTGTTATCCATACGGCCGCAGATTTGAATGTGGCTCATCGTAGCTTGGAATTTGGCGAGCCCTTTGTATTTGTCATATATGATGGGGGATAGCCGAGGTTGTGAGTTGATTTCTTCTTCCAAGATACTCTGGAAAACGACCCAAAAGACTTGGTTGTCTTCTGAGCGCTGCGCATCTTTAGAGTCCCACAGATGGGCATACCGAGCTCCTTCACACATACCAAGTTTGAGCTCAGGGATGACTGCTCCCTCAGGGGTTTTCCAAGTGACGAGGGCTATAAGAAGTAGTAGCCAGGAAAAAATAAAAGGTCTTCCGAGGACCTGGGAGTTGCGAACATTGATCAGGAATTCATCACGTAGGTGCTATGCCTAGTTGTAGCAAACCCCCTTTACACACTGACCAACTAACTGGATGACATATGCAGGAACCGTTGCAAGCTGGCAATTCTGCATTAATTTAGAGGCTAGTATCTGGGTGCCTAATCATGTACCATTATCATTGACAGATTTGATGACGAACCCGCTCGTATTCCTGAGCACGCAGCAGTCCTGACGCACCTCGGCAACTATTTATGCTTCGTATTTCTTGCCTACATTTGCCATGGGGTGTGGGCCAGTCATAGGGAGGCCCGTAATTCAGTTGATTAGCATAGGATCAATGGGAACTCTATCCCGAATACATAAACAGCCATCGTCAATTAGTGCGAACAATTGGCGGGCCCCCCGATCCGTGATAGTGTAATGGCCAAAGTGGGGCATGCGCATGAGGTTCAAGATTCCGGATCCGACTAGGCTGGCCACCCAGCGCTGGGGGATTACCGTGACTCCTTCATGTGTGCTGATTTTATCACAGTATAATGCCAGGGACAATTTAGGAAAAATTTTAGGATTTTCCAAGTCGTGATCAAGAAATTTGACTCCCCGAAGGCTTTTGCAAAGGTCATCAATCGCAGTGTAGAGGGAACTCACGATTATAGAGTGTGAGTAAGAAGGGACTGTATGCTGAGTTAGCCCCGTTGTTTTATAACCTCCATGATTATTCAACAGTTGGGTAGATCTTATGCGGAACTTACCATCCGAAGAATAGATAAGAATCCACAATATTTGCTTCATTAATTGTCATTTAATCATCCTTAACAACGGTAACTTCTTCTTTTTACTAGACATGCCAATGCCAACGACTACTTTTCGAACCCCAAGTGCATATGGTACTTCTGCCATACTGACTCGATCATCTTGAGAGGAGGTGCATCCTCCCCCAACACAGGCTTGTTCTCTAGAGCAGCGTCTTGGAAGCTAGTAGGCATGTTAGGTGCGACGATCAGTTGTGAGGGACCCCATACCACGTGATCGGTGCTTCGCAGGGCTTCCTCCTCATCTCCTGAACCATAAAACCGGGGCAGCGCTCTTACCTCCATCGTCATACATCTGATATCTCTGGTAATGCGGAGGCATTGTAGTGTAGATGCGCTCTACAACGAATGTTGCCAGAGTTATAACTCCTCCTCAGAGTTAGAGAGGTACCCATTATTACTTTCTTTCTCAGAAGAAGTATTATCCTTCTGTGTGGATACCCTATATAAGTAATCTCCCTCTTCGCTTCCTTGCACTGTCTCGGTATATCCTCGTCCTTCTGCAGGGTCTAATGGGATAATTACTCGTATTCCATTGTTCTCAAATATCATACTCCTCTTATTCAGGTTGATGATGCCTCCCATTTAAATCACCCAATCCAAGCCTAGAAGTGTTGGGTAGGGGTCCGCATCTTCTATTGTTTGGATAACTTCAAAGTCAGCTCGTATCCTGACCCCAGCAATGTTCACAACTATGTTTGACAGTTTTCCCAGTGGCACTATATTTTGTTGATTAGCCATGCGTAGCTGTACAACGGACCATTCGAGCTTAGGTTCACCCATGCGCTGCCAAGTTTGTTGAGGGAGCATGTTCGCATCGGATCCTAAGTCAAGAACAACTTGCTCCATCTCAAAATCCCCAATCTGCGCCGTTAGCCGCATTTCTCGACCTGTTCGCTTCTTCTGTGTGTATAGTTTGTGCAAATTTTGTTCTTGTGTGATAGGCGTGGTCTTATCCACGCACCCATCGATTAGTTCCTAAAGACTCTCCATAGCTTTTTGGTTGTGCAGCAACTTTATACATGCCTATAAGAATGGTTTGACCTCGTTTCCCCGCTCCATGTTAGGTGCTCTTATTTTGTCGTAATCATTACTCGTGCTAGGGCCAAGTTCTTTTGAGGGGTATCCCTCTTCTTCCACAGTGGCTTCCATCGACCCCTTTTGGACTAAGGCAGTTGCCAGTGCTTCCCCCCACAGTTCTGTTTTCACCCTCTGCACATTTTGCGTAGGGTTATTTTCCTGAACCCTTTCCAATAGAATTGGGCACTCCTCAATAGAATGATCCAATTGTCTAAAATATCGACATGTTTGCCGAGTTAGATTGATAAAATCTCATGCAAAATGGCCTACTTCCCCACAATTGTAGCAAATCAGCTAACCTCGTCCTCGGACTGCGTTGCCTCCTCGGCCTCCTCCCCTTCCTCGTGCTGGGGATCCTCCTATTCTTGTGGGGGACCTAGGTGACGCTGGATCGGACCGAACCCTGAATATGTTTCCCCGGTCGGTTAGTAATTCATATGTGTGACATGTTTTCTTATCGTGGCCGACTGTTCTGCAGAACCGGCACCACTGTTGGTTAACTTCTGGACCATATGTGGTAGTGTGAGGGCAGTGGCTAGTTTCATGTAGCCCAGCAACGCGGCAATCCTCACACCATATCATTTCTCTACTGGATCCCATGGACTTCCTAGGTCGTAAAGGGCTAAGCGCAGCTAGTAATGGGCAGTTATATTTGGTGTGACCATTTACTCGACACTAGATGTACCATTTCTTGGGGTTGGCTTCTGGCCCTTGCTCTTTGCATAGATTCTGAATTTCCATATGCATCGCCTCTAGCTGGCCTTGTATCTGCTGCACCACCAACTGGGTGTCATCCCTTGGGGCAGCTTCTAGTTTCATAGCTATTTCCAGTGCTTTTTCCTGTGTTTCGATAGATTACTGTCCCATAGGTACCCGTAAATGAGGTAGCAGCATAGCGATGAACCATTATGTGTGTTGCCAATCATCATACTGAAATCCGCCTTCCCTAATTGCTTTCTTTAACCTATGATTTGATTCCCATACAGATTCAGATGATCCTTACTTGATGTCTTTTAGTTCGTTGACTATTTGTGAATAGGATTTAGGTCTTTTGAACTGCTCCTTCAGTGCCGTTTTGATCTCATCGATAGTTTCATTTGCATGTTGTCCAACATATCCCATATACCAATCCAGAGCTCTTTCTTCGAAATCCAAAGATAGCTGGGCCTGCTTCACCGAATCACTTGTGATGTTTTGCGTCGTCCATACTGATTCAGCAACAAATCAGAACCTATCCATATCCTCATCACCCGCACCCTTGAAGGTAGGTAGTTTTAAATTCGTAGCCATATCTACCTTCTTTTTGGCATTCTGGCGTTACCTGACTGCTCTTTCAAAATGCTCATGGTCCCGGCAATGGAACCATTTGTTGGCTTTAGGGGTCCTGACCCAGGTTCGCACGTTACGGTTTTCCAACAAACCCCTATATTGTGTAGGTCAAAGTCTCACTCGAATCAGTATGGGAGGGTGCTAGAACTAGGTTTTCGAACCCAGAAAGATAGCAGGTAAGTCAAGCCACGCACATCGCACATATCTATGGAAATAGATCTAGTTCACAGGCTTAAATAGATAACCACTGTACACAGTATTACAAATCTAGAACTTAGGTCCGCATCCACGTGCGTTCGACCAGCAAAGATATAAATTACAGTACATGCAGCAGACCAGATAGCATATATTATAAATAAACACAGCAGATAACGCAGATCATTTGTACCTTATCACAGATTTAACACAGAGCATAGATTCATATAAAAGATAGATCCAGAACCAAATACCAGCAATACTTCTCATATATTATCAGCAGATTCTTACATGACCCCAAATCCCACCTGTGCACATAGCGAGCAGGGTCTGCACATAGCAGGACAAAGGATCTTCGCGCGCACAGCCAGCAGGAGTCCGACCCAAATACCAGAAACCCAAAACAAACAATCCGCACTTAGCTTTCACTTCAATCCATCTTCTACCTATCGACTCAAAAAGACTTACTATTTATACTAATTTAGCCTAGACTTACCATGGTCCGCAAACCATGGTTTACGGACTCTTGGTTTTACCTATTTACCTACTTACAACATATTGGGGTTTTTATCCACCCTATCACCCCTGTGCTAGACTAAATATAATCAAAATAATACAAAATTGGACCACCTTTCATCAGTGAGGGAGACCCTGCTCCAACAGGTTCCTTTTGAAAGTCTTTTTTATTTTCGAGGACAAATGCACATTTGTTTACAGGAGATGTGTTAATGAAAATACATTTCCATGAACTAGAGTTTAGTGGGAGCGATAAGACAATATGCACTGCTTGATGTGCAGACATTTCTTGCAAGTTCACTAAAGCCTTCCCCAAAGAACTAATGGTATTCATGATGTCAGATTTTGTTTTGAAATGATCTTTGTGTATTTTCCTAAATGTTCGTGTAAGAGTTTTATCTTCTTTTGTCATGTAATAACTATAGTACATTGTAGCTTCATATGAATCAAGTACAAATTGCAAGTTAGTATTTGCAATCCAAATTCCTGGAATATGTTTTGCAAAGTTATTGGTCCACGTGTCAACTGGCTTTCTTTGCAACAATAAATTTGTTCAATTTAGTGTACATTGTATAGCATGTATGTATTCCTCTTCTGCAAGTCCAAGACTTTCTAAAAAGCTATCAAATGTATCACTTTCATCATATCTGGTATTGTTAATGGTTTCAAATATTAGTTTTGCATGTGTTTTTATTCTACTGCCATCAAATTCAAGTGGCTCAAGAATTTTTCTTGCCTCCATTGGTGGTATAGGAAAATTGAATCTGCAATTATAGTTTTGATGCTTCTTGCAAATTTTTGTGTGGGAATGATGTTGTAATTCTCTAAGCTCTTTTTCAAGTACTGATGAATTAGTTGACAAGTATTTATCAACAAAATTTTCGATTTCAATGTTTGATTGTTTACCATAGGCATGTGCAGAGGTTATCCATAATAAGCCATGTTCATGTTCACTACCTCGATTTTAGAATTTTGTAACATAGAAATAGTCAATGATTTGTCTGTAGTATTGATGATCGTGAGATATTAATTGGTGCAGGACATATCTTCTAGACCTATAATAACGTACACAAGTAATAGGGTCATTTCTTATTAATGAGTGCGGATCATTTTCGTATAATTCATTTGTGCTTGGTCTTCTAGTGTTTTGTTTTATATATCCTAATGCATTCATTAGAGGATCCCAAAGATGCTCTGCGCTACTAAATGGCACAAAGAAAGTGGGTGGGCCTAGCTTTCGAATAATTGCATAGAGTTTGTTACGCATTTGTTGATGGTAGTCTAGTGAAGTACGAATTGTCTTTAGGTCCATGTACCCAATTTCAGACTTTAAAATATGATCCAAATTTGGTTTTGAATTTACATCTTTTGCAACTAGTTTCCTTCCCTTTAGTTGGCCTTTTCTAATCCTAATACACATTGTGTTCAAAACTTGATTTATGATAATGCAAATTGCTTTATAAAATAGGTTAGTTGTATGGTAAGCAAAATCATGGTTTCTGTGAAGCACCTCCCATTGACAAATATTTTGATATGTAAATTTTTGTAACATATCACTTGGTCATTTGTTTCCACAGAAGACTAACGGGAAACTCATCTCCTCTGAGTACTTATCTTTGAAAATCCCTAATAGCATGTACCCTGCAGCAGGTGCAACATTAATTTGTTTATTTACAAGATCATGGATAGTATGTGCATCAATGAATCCATGAACCAATGTTTTTGTGGTCGGTTCATGAATATCTTGGTTACCATTTTCACTATTTTCAGCTTCAGTTGAAATTTTGTATATTTCTTGGTTTTCTAGAAATGCTTGTTTCCAATTTTCATTTATGGTAGCATTTTCTAGCTTATAAACCAGTCTTTTGCACAATTTTTTTAATTCTTTCATGACTTTGTGCACTCGAACTCGACCAAATGCATAAGCACTTTTCAATCTTAAACTTTTTTTTAGAATAACTGCCACTGTGTCAGTCTCTCTTATAGTTCGAGGCAATGCAGACTGAATTCTAGAAATGTTAGTAGGCACATTAATGACACCCCTAGTAAACCCTAAATGAGGTTTTTTGTGTCGATGGCCCATTTCCTTTATTTGCAAGAAGGGCAGCGTTAATGCAACTAGTCTTTCTTCTAGTTCAGTTAGTTGTGTAAGTGTCTTAGTGGCATTGTTTCTTCTTATTTGTTCAGGAGCTGCAAATTTAGGGATTGTGTCATTTTCAATTGCTCTTTTGCAATGTTTGCAAATGTAGGTATTTGTACTATGAGAACTGGTACTATTAACAAGACCCTTTGATGGTTTCGTACAAGAAACATCTCTTTTGAAAAAAGTTCTTTCACAACGTGAGCAATCAAAAATAGTTGTGTCACTTATCCATGTTCGATATTCATGTTCAAAGGTTAATGTTTTTGTTGATTTCTTCATTGGCCTTGCTTGGATTAATGTACCAGTTCTTTTTGATCTTTTTCTATGACCTAAAATATTCTTTGATGTTATAGATGCATCAGGTTCTAAATTTTCTATTACTAGCTCTTGTTTCATTTTATTTGTGTTATATACAAGTTTTACCTTTTGTGTTTTCTTTTTTTTTCGTATAATGACTTTCAGTGCATGGAAAGATAACCTTTTCTTCTATTTGTTTAAGCGAGAAGTACTTATAATTTCTCTTTGTGACATGTACCTGATATGTTATTTCAGTTTCCTAAGTGACTGAAATATGATTATGTCACTAATATCTTCTAGATCTTCTATAACTACTTCTTGTTTCATTTTCATTGTGTTATATGCAAGTCGTATTGTTTGTGCTTTCAGCTTTTTTCGAATGATGTGCTTCAACACATGTAAAGATAAACCTTTGTTATCCTTGTTGAAGTAACAAGATTATTTCAATTGACTCTTGACAAGTTGACGTTTTGCTTTAGGTTGTGTTTCAGTATTGTTTTTTGGTGAATGTGCTACTTGAAACATTACAGTGTTCTTAGTATTGATATTAATTTCTGGATTTGAGTCTCCTCTATAGAGAAAAGGTTCAAAGTTCCCATTAAGAGGATCTTTGTCATGGAAAAATATATCAAAATTTTTTGTTGCAATAGTTGAATTAAAGTGTAAATAATTCTCATATTTGTTTTGGACCAAACTCTAATTGGAATTTTTAACCAATTTGATAGCCAAAGTATGCAGAAAATATCTCCCCATATGCCTCTAGATTCTAGTGGGATATTAGTTGATGCTGATCTAGACATTTTTTCCAAATACAATTCGCGATTGCTAATATTGTGCATTTATTTTAGCGAATCTTCGTGCAGTTCATGTTCATAAGACAAAATTGCTTCTTCATCTCGTTTCTCTAGGCATTTTCTAAAGTACTCTATCGTTCCTCTCCTTAATTCTCTTGATGTGTATCTAGAATCCAGTAAAATTTCTAACGTATCAAACAAACAGTCTCCCACCAAATATAAGAAATTCTTTATGCAAAAGAGGTTATGCTTTGCCAAGACACAGGTCAATTTGTCTTTTTTTCAGGTGAGGCAGACATAATAACATTTGATCTTTTGACATTTGATTTTCTCATTTGTTCATACAAGGTGTTTCTTTCTTTTCTAGAAACCAGAGGTTCAAAGTGGCCATTGAGAGGATGCTCGTCATGGAATAAAATATCACAGGTATTTTTTGCAAGACTTGAGTTAAAGTGAAAATAGGCTCTCGCATTCGTTTTGAACCAAACTCTAATTTGATTTTTCAACCAATTTGATAGCCAATGTATATAGAAAATATCTCCCCATAAGCCCCTAGATTCTTATGGGATATCATGTGATGTTGAACTAGCCATTATGTCTAAACACAATTCACGGTTGCTAATGTTATTCATTTCTTTTAGTGATTGTTCATGTAGTTCATTTTCATAAGATGAAATTGCTTCTTCATCTTGATTTTCTCAATGGAGTTTGTTTAGTTTAATGCTTCTTCAGGGATCCAAAGATCCTCTCTAGAACACTAAACGTATTTTGTTGGTCATTTTACCTGAACCGGAGCAGATTATGACATCACTTAAAATTCTTGGAGGTTCCTTGCCCACACCCTTTCCGGATATTCAGCCACAATTGACCGAGACAGATGAGAAGTTTTTTCTAAAAGAAACTGAAAATTCGATTGTTAAGACATAGTTTCAGAAAAACACTTCAAATAAAAATGACTTTGTGTTGATAAAGGGGTTTCGAGGAGTAAAGGAAAACAAAGAAATATCCAATGGGAACAAAACGAAATCTACAGATATGAGGGAGAATTATAGCAAATTTGGAAAGAATGCTCCAAATAATTTGAAACGTCCAATAACGACCTCTTCAAAAGAGGTTTGTCATGAATGGCTGGAAAAAGAAATCATAGGGGAATCAGGGGAATTAACTCTAAAGACATCTGCTGCATACATGAATGGAAGAAAAGAAGCATCAAAGGATAGGATTTCCTCGAGAATCCTGTGTACAAATTTGTTAAACTAAAGATGTCACCGACTTGATTAAAGAATTCTTTGGTGAATAAATATTTCGATTTTCTAGATGCTGCAGTACTTGATTTTTTCCTGAAGTGGTTTTATTCGGATTGGATAAACTAACTTGTTTGCCTCCTGTTTCTGTGGCTATAGGGCCCTGAACACCAACACTTATTCAATGGACACACAATCTAGTTTTTGTGTAAAAGCTCCATAGTCTAATGCAGGTTCAAGTTCAGCGTGCTTGGCATATCTCTGTTATATATGACCTGGGGCGAGTTGATATGAAAGGCGGCTATTTCCCACTTAGTCAATTGTAGTTTAATGCAGGTCTATGAACATTCATGCAACTGAATTCAATACTTATTGGCATAGTAGGCAGTTATTGTATTTTAACCATAATTAATGGATGCAAAAACAGGCAGAACCAACCTAATGCACATTCACAGAATAGAACTAATTGACATAAAGATGAAACCAAATCAAATGCAATCAATAACGGCTCTGAATACAGGTACCAAGACCAAATTACTAGCTAAATCAGAAACACAGAGATAGCATATTAACCTGATTCAATTACTTGATATAGAATACTTTTGATCAACAGAATCCATCCTGATTCTCTACACAAATCGCAAAAACAACATGAAAACTCTGCACATGGAATCTGACCATTGCACTACTACACTGCATAATAACGGACATTCACCATTTCACTACACTATATAATAACAGCCATAATAACAGCCATGTATGTAATCCAACCAAATGAAATGTGTCATCAAACACATTCGTAACTAACACGTACTTAAAAATTAAAAATTATTATATATGATGTGATTTGCGTTCACCTCTGTCAAATCACCTCCACAGATGTCATATGTTTAAAAAAATTTGATTCGTGTCCCGATTATCATACATTTCCTTGTCCCAAATTTCCAAATGCCCAGAGTTGAAATTCCCGTTATGGGCAGGATCTCCTTCCTCATAAGCACTGCTGGGTGTAGACCGCTGCCTTGGGTTCTTTGCACTACTGGATGTCTCTGCCCCGAAGAAAGATGGTGGCGAGCTGACATAGCAGCTGTCTCTTACCAGTAGAGCAACCCTAGCTGGTTTACACGGAGACCACCCGACATAGCCAGTAATAGCTACTGGGATTACTTCAAGGTGCGGTCATTGTCTAGAGACGGGAGGCCTAGCCAACGGGCCTTGACAGTCAGAGCGATAGCTCCTATTTAGATCCATATGTCTGGTATGCTATCTGTTTCTGTGAGATATGGGAGTAAGACTATGATACAAAGAGGTAAGGGTTCTTATTACTGAACATGGCCATTTGCAGGAGGGTTTTTTCAAATATTGAGAGTAACTTGCTGATCTCGCCTGCTTCTTCACTTCTCCCATGAATCTAATAAGACCACAATTGCAGCGTGTGCCTCTAGATAAGGGTTTGTGGCCTGCTAGATTTCAGTCAAACAATTGAAGTGCCCCGTGTACAGTACCCTTGTACAATGTTGTCTGTGGCAGGGTAACAGAAAGCGTAAGGTCAGATTGTCTCTGGCTACCAGTTGTAGACTCCTGAAGGAGATGCGGGCATAGTCTTCTGGTAGAGATCAATAGCCATGACCTGGCGGCCCACAAATGTTCTTTGTATACAGCTGATAAATCAAACATATACACAAAAAGAACAAAGAGGGATTGATTCACCGGGTTGATAAGCACCTTACTGGGTGAGCAGGTGAGAGTGAGCAGTCATGGGCGAGCATTTCCTTAGCCCCACAGCAAGAGTGGCTCCCTGATCCGATTGTTATTCTGCCACTTTACCCAGATCCACCAGTTCCTACTATTTTTCCGGATCTGCATGAAATTGGCAAGAATGTTGATCCGATCAGAGTAAAGGAGAATGAATGAGGCCTCGCTTGGGTACAGGAGCATGGAAGCTGGTTACCATACAGAACTCGTACCTGGAACATGTGGACTTCGTAGGCGTAATGCATTTCCTGCGCCCTTGCTAACGCCATTGCCATTGTTCAAAGCGGACCTGCTAGAAAATCTTCGTTCCAGGTCATCGACCACTGCAAGAAAATCTGGCAACCGTCTTCCTTCCGCTGTAAGAAAATCTGGTCGAGTTCTTCGACCGCTGCCCTTCCCTGCCCTACTCTGCTCTTTGACAACTGGAACAAAATCTGGTCCAGTTCTTCGACCGCTGCCTTGCCCTGCCCTGCTCTTTGACAACTGGAACATGCATGTAGATTTTAATAAAAATTCTATTCGCGGAAATTGTCCAAACATTTTATGCTTACTAATTAATGCTAGCATTAATCAATAGAAACTAGAAAAATAAGAATCAAGAGGAATCAAGTCACATTTAACATAAGTTTTGGTAGGTCTGGCCTCGATATGAGGCCAAATAAGACCTGCAAATTGTGGATTGGTCCTTATCAGCGGCAGGCAGAAAATTGTCAATTTGGATTGGTCCTTATCGGCGGCAGGCAGAAAATTGTCTTTAAAAACTTTATATTAGTAAAATGTCTCCATCTCATTTTCCTCCAGCTACTAACAAAAAAACCCAAAAGCGATTACAATAGTCCCTGCCATGCTGCAGGCGGCAGGGACTAAAAACGACGTTTTTTGGTATGAAAATTTTTTGCGATTTTGATCATCAAAATCGTCACAAAAGTTGTAGTCCTCGGATAGAGCTTTCTAATGATGTATCATGTGCGTCAAACGGAGATAGTATGCCAAAGTTACGTCCCTGGGAAGTTGAAACACCAATTTACCCAAACGGGGCCCATAGTTTTGGCGCTTCATCTCCTAGGGTTAGGTTTTGGGATGTTGAGGGCTCTCCATTGTTTCTCAATAATAAATAGGCCCTCGAGCCTCATTGTAACTGAGTTCAGAGGTCTGTAGCCACCACATCTCTTCTCAGAGATTCGCTACCAGCACCCTAGCTATTTTATTTCCATTATGTCTGTAAGCATCTTTCTGGGATTTTGATATTAATGAAATGAAGTGTTATTTCCGCTGCATCTCTGTATTTATGGTTATGTGTTTATTTTGTTGCGTTCCTGCATAAATCCGGATCAGTGGTATCAGAGCGGTCTGCTTTTTCTCGATCCTTCTTTGCATGTCCCCAACGAGGTCGGGGTATAAGGAGCTAGGGCTTGATCTGGTGGAACCTTTGCAGGATCAGCCTCGCAAACCTCGACGGACGCCCATGGGGGACGAAAAGAAAGATGAGGGAGCAGGAGATCCTATCAAAATATTGCTCGAGGAGGCCCTCGAAAAACAAAGGAATGCGATGATGGATAGCTTTGCTCAGATCCTTCAACGGCTGCCCACCGGCGGCGCATCTGCATCCAGTAGCCACTCTGGAGTTGCGACTCCCTTTAAGGTACAAGTAAATTTTGACATTCCCATATTTGAGGGTCAAATAGACGAGATGCCGTAGATAGATGGTTGAATCTATTAGAAGGATATTTCTCTGTTCATGACTTTTCAGACCGGGAGAAGATTATTTTTGCACTCCTCAAAGCTACCCCCCATGTTAAGGACTGGTGGGAAACCTACTGTGAGAACAAGGACCAGACAGAACCCTCTTTGTTCTCGGCCGTACCAACTTGGAATTCTTTCCGAGACGCCGTCAAGGAACGGTACTATCCCGTGGGGAGCTATGAGGACAAGTACATACAATGGACCACGCTGCGACAACAAAGGGATCAAGATGTGCATGAGCTGACGAATCTGTTCCATACCCTGCGCACAAAGTTGGGTATCAAAGATTCATAGAAACATTTGGTGCTAAAGTATCGCAACTGTCTGCACAGATACATTCAAGAGGAAATGGAGTTCCTCGACATCTCCTCGCTTGGTACGGCATACCGGTATGCTGCCAAGATTGAGCAGAAATTCAAACAGAAGAAGCGAGACTTTGGATCTGTGAATCAAAAGCAAGGAAAAGGTGCTTCCAAACCGCAGAACAAAGGACAGAGCATGGCGGCTAAAGACAATCCGTCAAAGCCACAAGAAAAGAACAACACCGTAAAGCCAAAGAAGGACACGGGAAAGTGGTGTGAGTTCCATAAGAGCTCCACTCACAACACAAGTGAGTGTCGGGCCAAGCAGTCGCTAGTGGCCGAGATGAGGGCTTCTGAGTCGGATGCATGCTCCGACTCCGAATCAGAACCTGAAAAGGGGAATGAAAAAGGGAAACAGATTATTGATGCGGAGCCCAACGCCACTGTTGCCACTACAAAGGTCCAGGAGGAGGAACCGGAAGATCCAGAGGAGGAGGAACGTCTCTTCCACTCCCAGATGTGGGTAAAGGGCTCCCCTGTACAGTTCATTGTCGACAATGGGAGCCAAAAGAACCTCATTTCAGCAGACGCCGTGAAGCGGTTGGGCTTGCCGACCACGGCTCACCCACATCCATACACCATCGGGTGGCTTCACCAAGGACGAGATCTCTGCGTCAGCCAGCAGTGCCGCCTTCCCTATAGCATCAAGCCCTTCACGGATGAGGTATTATGTGACGTTGCTCCTGTTGATGTTTCTGATGTATTATTAGGACAACCATACTTGTGGAAGCATCATGCTGTGTACGAGTCTCGACCTCGTGCTGTTATTGTTACTTTGGGAAATAAGTTGTACGGGATACCAGAGGTACCACCTCCTGCCGCTATCTCTTTGGTTACTGCAAAACAATGTAGTAAGCTCATTTCCCAAACCAGGAAATTCGTTTTCCTGATGATCCGCCCCCAGGGCAAGAAGAAGACTGTGGCCACGACCTCTAGACAGGGCCCCTCTGCACGACAACAGCAAATGGATAAGGTCGTGGAGGAGTACGGGGACATCTTCACCTCACCCACAGGGGTTCCTCTGCACTGCCAGGTCAAGCACCCGATTGATCTGACCCCAGGTGCGCCACTACCCAATGGACCGATCTATCGACGCTCTGTTCTGGAAAATGATGAAATCAAGAGGCAGATTCAGGAGCTGTTGCAGAAAGGTCACATCAGACCAAGTTCATCGCCCTGTGGGAGCTCGATCGTGTTGGTACAGAAGAAGGATGGGACGTGGAGACTCTGTATTGACTATCGGGCGCTGAACAAGATCACTGTCCGGAATCGGTACCCAATCCCACGGATTGATGACCTTCTGGACCAACTCCAAGGTGCAAAATATTTCAGTAAGATCGACCTGAAGTCTGGGTATCACCAGGTACCAATTGAACCCTCTGATGTGTGGAAGATTGCCTTCAAAGCTAAGGAAGGCCTTTTTGAATGGCTGGTCATGCCTTTCGGGTTGACGAATGCTCCCGCAACCTTCATGAGGATGATGGACGACATCTTACGGCCATTCACCAACTCATTCGTAGTGGTGTACTTGGATGACATTCTGATCTTCAGCAAGACTTGGGAAGAGCACCTTCATCACATCCGACAAGTCCTCCAAACACTGCGGCAACACAAATTGTGTGCCAATTTGGAGAAGTGCACGTTTGGCATGACCCAGGTTCAATATCTGGGATACATTATTGATGAAAGGGGGGTGCATGTGGATCCAGCCAAGATCCAAGTCATTCGGGATTGGCCAGCTCCGACTACTATAATAGAGCTTCGCAGCTTTCTGGGTCTTGCTGATTTCTACCGTAGATTCCTGCTGGGATTCTCTCATATCACTTGGCCCTTGAGTCAAGTCACCAAAGGAGGAGCGAGAGAAAAATTCTTTTGGTCGGAACCTCAACGGAAGGCGTTCAAAGAATTGAAAAATCGCCTCTGTTCTGCCCCAGTGCTCACCTTACCAGACTTGCAGCAGCCATTTGAGATCGAGACAGATGCCTCTGACTATGCTATTGGGGCGGTTCTTACTCAACAGGGACATCCAGTGGCATATCACAGTGAGACATTGTCTGAGACAGTTCGCAAGTATCCCACCTATGACAAAGAAATGTATTCCATTGTGCAAGCCTGTCGACAATGGAAGCATTACATTTTGGGGAAGGAAACAATCATCGACACAGACTACCGGCCCCTACAGTTCATATAGACACAAGGGAAGTTGCAGAATGATCGCCATCAGAAGTGGTCCACATATCTGCAACAGTTTCATTTGAACATCAAGTACAAGAAGGGTAGCACCAATAATGTTGCAGACTGCCTCAGCCGACCACCGATCGTGGCGCTCACCACAGTGCTCAACTCTTGTGGGCACGAGACTTCTGATTGGCCGCTTCTCTATGAGAGTGACCCAGAATTCAGCCACACTTACAAGGCACTCTTGGGAGGTATGCAAGTTCCAAATTTTCACCTCCAAGATGCACTTTTATGTCACCTGGGACACCTTTGTGTTCCTTCAAGCGAGCGTGCCAAGATGATATGGGAAGCACACTACAGTCGAGTCGTTGGGCATTTCGGGGTCGAGAAAACAGTAGCAATACTACAAAAGTATTTCTATTGGCCGAACCTTCGAAAGGATGTCGAGAAGCACATCAGATCCTGCACTACTTGTGCCATTGCCAAACCGACCATCAAGAAGCAAGGCCTATATACTCCACTACCTACCCCTAGTCGACCTTGGGAATCCATCTCCATGGATTACATGTTGGGCCTGCCTTCTACTAAGAATGGAAATGACTGTGTTTTCGTGGTCATTGACAGATTCTCGAAGATGGCCATTATGGCGGCCTGTAAGAAGAATATCACAGCAGAAGCCACTGCTAAACTCTTATTTGAACGAGTGTGGGTGCACTTTGGGATCCCACAGTCTATCATATCAGATTGAGATAGCAGGTTCCTCAGCACATTTTGGTCCAGCCTCTGGTCAATGTTGGACATAAAGCTCACCAAGTCCACAGCTTTCCATCCCCAAACAGATGGCCAGACAGAGGTCGTCAACAGAATGATTGTACACATTCTGCGCATGTACAACTCAAAGCATCCACGCACATGGGACGAGAGCCTCCCCTATGTACAACACAGTTATAACCGGGCTCTCCAGAGTTCAATTGGCCATAGCCCCTTTCAGGTGGGCTTGGGATTCCAACCACTATGTCCCATTGACATAGCCATGCCATTTGCAGCTGCTCAGGCCGATTCAGCTCATGTCCAGTCTGAAGTTGACAAAGCAAGTAGCTTCAT